>CAUYTI010161898.1:0-21703 GCA_963575145.1 Galago senegalensis
CATTACAGCTCACAGCAACCTCCAACTCCTGGGCTCAAGTGAGTCTCTTGCCTCCGCCTCCCAAGTAGCTGGGACCACAGGCGCCCGCCACAACGCCCGGCTATTTTTTGGTTGCAGCCGTCATTGTTGTTTGGCAGGTCCGGGCTGAGGATTCAAACCCGCCACCTTAGGTGTACGTGGCTGGCGCCTTAGCCGGTTGAGCTATAGGCGCCGAGCTGGCTTTTCCATTTTTCTTGTGAGTTGGGGTCTCACTCTTGCTCAGACAAGCCTTGAACTCCTGAGCTCAAGCAATCCTCACAGTGCTGGGATTACAGGTGTGAGCCACCGTGCCCAACTATGATGCTAGCTTTTAATGGTCCATTCTGGGAATCTCATACTCAGTTATCCTGAAAGTACCTGCTGGCTTGACTACGAAACTTAGTATCTGTCAATCCACCTTAGATGAAAATCACAGCATGTGAAATGTTTGGAGATGAAAGTCACAGTTAATTTAAATGTAGGTATCCATGGTTTGGTTTTTAACGTATTTTTTCAAACATTTGGGGAATTTCATATCCTAAATTCAAAACTACAAGGTTCTCTTTAAAGAATCAAAAGTGTCAACTCAGCAACCATAGCACAGTGGTTACAGCTCCAGCCACATACATTGAGGCTAGAGGGTTCAAACCTGGCTTGGGCCAAACAACAACAGTTGTTGCCAAACAACAGTGACAACTGCAACAACAACAACAAAATAGCCAGGCACTGTGGCAGGCATCTGTAGTCCCAGCTACTTCGGAGGCTGAGGCAACAGAATCGCTTAAGCCCAAGAGTTTGAGGTTACTGTGAGCTGTGACACCACAGCACTCTACCAAGGACAACATAATGAGATTCTGTCTTAAAAAAAAAAAAATAAACAGAATCAAAATGCCAAGTTAGACTGGAGGGATGAGGTAGCAGCCTTACTTTCTTTTTTTTTTTTAGATGGAGCCTCAAGCTATCCCCCTGGGTAGAGTGCTATGGCATCATAGCTCATAGCAACCTCCAACTCCTGGACTCAAGCAAGTCTCCAGCCTCAGCCTCCCAAGTAGCTGGGACTACAGGCACCCGCCACAATGCCTGGCGGCCATTTTTTGGTTGCAGCCATCATTGTTGTTTGGCGGGCCAGGACTAGTGATTCGAACTTGCCACCTTAGGTGTATGTGGCTAGCGCCTTAGCTGCTTGAGCCACAGGCGCCGAGCCAAGCCTTACTTTCTTAACAAAATATATTCACGGAAGGAAAACGGAGAATAACCAAGTAGGAATCTTGTCACGATTTTTCTTCTTTTGTAATTCATCTTTTAAAATATCTCTTAAAATGTTTCCTGGTGTTTGAAACCATCTGATCATTACTGATATATGTCCCAAGGAGCACCACAAAATTTACAAGGACAAATACTTTTATGTAGTAAGCTCAACTATCTACTACAGGCATCCTCAAACTGCAGCCCACCTAGGACACTTATTCGGCCAACTGGGTGTTTTTGCTACCGCTGCCTGTCCTGCTTAGCAGCCGACTCATCCCGGGGCCTGCAGTCTGGCTCGCCAACGGTCTGAGGGACAGTGAACTGGCCCCTGTTTAAAAAGTTTGAGGACCCCTGATCTACTAAAATAGCAGGTGTCATTTGTTTCAAGACCCTGCTGACATGTAAGTAAGAGGAAGCAATGAACTGCCATGCTGCCTGTTGTTCATAAGAGCATCCCCGCAACCTGCAGGGAGGTGGGCTCGCCTGTCTTGGGCAGTGGCTGGTTTCTGGTGGTGCCTGTAAGGTGTGCATGATTGGACAGGCCACAGCTTCTGTGCTGGTTACCAACACAAGGGCCTCTTCTCGGCCTTGACTCTTATTTTACTGATATGAAGTATTTGTGCATGTTTGTGGGGAACATGTGCAGTCCTGTTACGTGTCCAGGCTGCACAATGATCAAATCAGGGTGCTCCGGGCATTCATGGCCTTCAGCGTTTGTCATTCCTGTATGTCAGTAACATTTCAATTCTTCTCCTCAAGCTATTTCTACATGTATAATATATTGCTGTTACCTACAGTCACCTTGCTCTGCTACTGAACCTAAGAACTTGTTCCTTCTACTTAACTGCATGTTTGAACAGACAAGCCCAGCCCCAGACAACAGGGTGCTTATCACAGTGCTTGGTGGGCACAGGAATTAGTACAGAAACTATGGAAAACAGTATGGAGACGTCTCAAAAATCTAAAAATTGAACCAGCAATCTCACCACTATTTATCCAAAGGAAAGGAAATCAGTATGTCAACCCATGCCTCTGTCAGTTGTTACATCACAGTAACAAAGACATGGAATTAACCAAGTGCTCACTGGCAAACGAGTGGATGCAAAAAATGAGGCAAAGTGCTATTTGGCCAGGACAAAGAATGAAGTGTTGTCATTTACAGCAACGTGGATGGAACTGGAGGTCATTATGATAAGTGAAATAAGCCGGGAGTAAAAGACAAACATTATTCATATGAGGGGGCTTAAAAAGTGGGTCTCAGGGAGGTGGAGAGCAGAATGACAGACACCTGTCTGGATTTTACACTTAGATCTCCTTTGCTCTTTTTTTCTAAGACAGCTTTACAACTTAAGCTACGTATTCAATACAAACTGTATAGTACTTATGAATGTTGCCATTTATAACTTGAAATATATGACTAGGCCTTAATATAAAAAATACAAAAGACAATGAAAACCAAGTAACTGATTTGCTCTTAGTGGGAGCAGGTGTAAATGTGAGTCTCAGAAGGGTTAACACAGGGAGGGATGGGAGGCAGAGTGGTCAGTCTGAATGTTGTGAGCACTTGGGAGATGTCCAGGCCTATGACAGGGTGGGGGCATTAGAAAAGGAAAAGTAGAATTCACAAGAAACAAACTAAAAATTATCAGACACTGTGACTGCCTACGACATTTGTGCACACAAGTTCCATGCACATGCCCTCTGCCCCCTCATGTCCCTGATCTGCCCCCACCCCCATCTGTGATCAAGTCACAAATGAGGTCATGGTTACAGAAAGTGACTCTGGAAGCATAATTGACTCTAAACCCTGACTAATAACAAGCTTTAAGTTCTCCCTTTTTCCAATCCATTTCTGGCCACAAATCAATGAAAAGTGACAGTGTCTTGAAAGTTGAGGGACAGGACAGAGGTAATGTGGTTTTCCAGTGAAAAAACAGTGGTCAGATTCCTTCCATGCTTGGAATTCTCAGACTATACTCCTCTGAGTGTATGTCTCACCTCAGGAGATGTGCTGGGAGGCAGATGAGCCACTTGACTGGTGTGTCCTGCACAGCATGAAACCACTGCCATGGCCTCTCAGCAAGTCACCCTGTCCTGTCCTTAGCCTTTAAAGCCACAGCACTGAACTACTGGTAAGTTGTACCCTTGCAAAGGTTAGAGGTATGGGCTGATTCCTTCTTTTTCTTATTTGGTCTTAATCTGTTCATGACTAACAGAGAGTCTCCATAGACACAGGGAACAAAAAATTCTACCAACAGGTTCTCTGCAAAACTAAGAACAGTAGCTGACCACCTCTTCACACTGACCCTACACTGATCACCTCTTCACACTGACCCCCTCCCTACACTACCTCCTTAAGTTGACCCAATATTCTTTTTTTAATTTCAGGTTAAAATGAGGGTACAAATAACTAGGTTATAATGTTTGCATTTGTTAGGTAAGGTCTCTGCTGTAGTTTTGTCCCAAACCCAGGAGGTGTGGCACATACCCTTATGTTGTTCCCAGTAGGTGGAAGCTCACTAATCCCTTTCCCTCCTCCCCTCTCTCCCTTCTTTCTTCCCCCTCCCAACTTGAATTCATTTAGGTTTTTCTCTTGTGTAGGCCTGTATTAGATCATCTATTGGGTACACTGAATACTCGCTTTCACATTCTTGAGATACTTTACTAAGAATAACATGTTTGAATTCCATCTAGGTTAATACAGAAGATGTAAAGTCTCCATCTTTTTAAAGTTGACCCAATTTTCACAGACTGGACATGTACCACATGTGCATGTCAGGCAGGAGGCCTAGTTCCTTATGGTGACCACCACCCTGTGTGAATCAGCTTGTTAGGACCCTTAGCGGTCACCTTACAGAGGTTCCACTGTATACACTGAAGGACTGACAAAGCTGCCACACCTTATCGGAAATGACCAGAAGCTAAGGAATGCGGAAAAGGACATCAGTTAAGAAAGCAAAGTGCTATTTTGTTCTCATTGCAAAACACCTTGTTAGTAAACTGTCTTAGAAAAAGAATCGGCACCGGTGACTTGTGTTGCCCGCTAAGCAAAGTGAGTGTGTGCACATGGAAGGTCCTTTCTACCCTTGTTACCGACATAGCCAATGTCACCTCCTAATGTGCCCTGGCTCAAACATATCATTACTTTCATCTAATTTTACTTAAAAAAAAAAAGAAGCAGACCCTTAAATATATGTGACTGCAAGAATCTGTGTTAACTAAGAGGCCTGCGTGCTGTGTTAATTCCCCTCCATTCCAGTCTTCTGAGACAACTGAGGAGCACGCCTAGCATGGTAAGCCTTGATTCTAGAGATCAGATTAAGTTTAGGTGTTTAAAAGAAAAAACAAAACCTGGCATTTTTTTTATATGCATAGACTGTTATATGCAAATATGGTCCCCAATTTGCACATTACAACAGTGCCTTTAAAGCACCTAAAGCTGCCTTTTGAAGACATGAGGTTTTAGATGCACACATGTGTGAGCATATGTACACACACACAAGCATGCTTGTGCACATCCTCACCCTGCTGCCCCTCCTGTTTCCTGTCTTCAAATGTTTCACTCTTCTTGTTAAAAGCCGCTCCCCACCCATTATCCCTCCTAAGGGCTTGCTCCTCTCTCCCTTCTCTTCACCACAATCAGCACATTTTGACACTGAAGTCACTGGGACTAGAAGCCTGAACTTTTGGGTCAATTTCTATGACTGTCCTACAGCACATGTGGCAGGTGCTGCCCCACCCAATGAGTCCTGATTCCTCAGACAGTGAGTGAGTCCCTGAGAGGCCAGGAAGGAGCAAAGACCAGCCTTCCCCAGTCAGGGCAATGCCATCCCACACACTCACCTTCCCAGTCTTTCTGGGAATTAAAAATTGATCTGACACAGGTTGTGGTCAAGGGCATATAAGGAGAAGTCTGTTGGAAAGTGTTTTCTTCAGAATGAAGTAAACAGAGCCCCACAAAACTCACTGCATCTGCCCCATCCCTCCTGCCCTGGAGGTGGTGGGTGGCTTCAAGTCCAGGTGGCCAGAGCTGTTTGGTGACCACAAGGACAGACCTGAGACTCCAAATGCACCTGAAATCTCTGAGCCTAAACTAAGGGTCAGCCACTAATACATACATATTTTCTTACACATCCTGTTTTCCGAGGGTTGTGCTCATGTTGCCGGGCTTTAAGGAACTTTGTGCTCACTTTTACTTTTTAACATTTCCAGAGGTCTTATGAGCTTCCAGAGGTGTCCCCAGCCTTGGAGCAGACACAGTGGAGGAGGGGTTGGCGTCTTCACAGGAGGTTCTTCAGTGTCAGTCCTTGTTGTTTAAGGACTGCCCCAAACTGGACACACTAAATTTCTTCTGTATATAAGGATTCAAGCCCTCTATGGATCATCTCTAGACTTGATTATTACTTATTACACAGCACTAACTCTAAGTCAACTAGTTACTTGTTAACTGAGGGAGAAAGAGGAAGCAGGAACTTCAAGAGAATTTGACAAGAAAAATCTTTGTCAGGAAATCTTGTGACACTTCATACACATGATACTATGTATAAAGGGTTTGCTCAGATGCCAGAGACATGGATGAAAGTTCTTGGCGTATGTTCCTTTGCACTGTGTTCTGTCACAGGGCAAGATGCAGTGAATTCAGAAATACCTCACTAATGACATCTTAGTTGGCTGTTAGAACAAAATGCTTGGAGGCCTCCAGCATTTCAAAGCACAAAGCATGACCAGTAAGTTGGTTTTCAGCCTTTAGTTGTGGGTGTGCAGTGAGGCCCACCAAATGCTCTGCACCATGCTTTCTGCGGGTGTCTGAGCTGTGTGGGGAGCGCTGCCTGCCAGCCTACAGGGCCCACCTCCACAGCCTGATCCTGCCTCCCTCTTCTCTGACACTCCGCTCAATTTCCAGAAACTCCAGGGTGACTGGAATGAAAGCAAAAACTTCTTCTATCTGGCCAATGATTTTTCTATTAACATTTTTCATTGCCATTTTTTTTTCCTTAAGGTGGAGGAAAAGCCAGCACAACAAAGGAAGAATTTCCTTGCAATTGTTTGCAAGTTTTGCAGATTGCTTATTTCAGAAACTTTCTATGCTTATAGTCAAATAACAAAAGATTCACTGCTAATCTCCTCATTAGTAAGAGGAACAAAATGATGGCAGGTAATAGTGATGTAGTACGCCCTGTGCCTGCACTATTTCATAGGACTACAGTCCTGGGGAGTGGGGCACTGTCGCCACTGTCTCTTACTAAGGGAGAAACCTAGACCCAGTGGCACTGAAAAGCTTATCCAAGGTCACCCAGCCTGGGTGTGGGGGAGGTCTGTCTCTGTCCTATGTTGCTTTCTTTGGCTGAAAAGAATTTTCTTCAAAAACAAGCCCTGAAATCACAGATGCCAAGTAAGACTCTTAAACACAAAAACAAGGACTCAGCCTTCTTCTGGAAATGTAATTAAATGTTACATTTAATGTTACATTCACCAACACAGCAAACCACCATTCCCCTAATACCTAAGGATCCAACACTAAATATTTACATGAAGAAATTGTGAGGACGATGACATCAAAACGTTATTCCTTAGTTAAAAGCTTCATACCTCAGGAAATTTCTTGATTGGACTTCCCACTTCAGGGAGGGGTAGTTTCTGAAATGATCCAAGACCAGCACCGGGAAGTCACCGCTCCTCTTGTTTATGAGGAGTCGATGTCTGCACAGCCAAGACTGCAGAATTAGGACTTCGTTACACCAACATTCCTTACTGATCGTGCTCCAAAGCCCTATTTCTTTCCCCTAGTGTTTCGAAGGCCCCTTGGTTCTATACGTTGCACTTTCACTGTTACCAAACTGCTTTGTTATGTAACTAGACAGATAATTCTCAGATAATGAAACTCTCTTATTCAGAGACTAAAGCTGGGCATATTATACCTTCAGAATCAGAAGCAGAATGATGCCGCTTCCCAACATTAAACCTCAAAAAGAAGGCTTCTGGATTGCACTGGAGCTGATTTAGGGGCTGACCATTCTTCTACAAAATGTGTGTAATGGTAAAAGATGTGTAGAATTTCATGTATATGTGTGTATCTATGTTCTTGACAAAACGATCTTAGAGACCACAGAGTATAGATTACTCAAACATAATAAAGCTCTAATCCCTTTCACCTTTGGGTTCTTGGTGCCCAGCACCACCCAGCACTTAGCAGATACTAACTTAACAGAGAGGGGATGGGAAATGTGTTAGATTTTAAAATACATCTATGTACAAGTAAGGATCCCCTTGCAATTGCTTGATGACTACCTCTCTTTGGTCCTTTGTTACTTATTTTGCCTCAAATTCTTTTGCCTCTCTTCAATTTGCCTTTTATGTTTATTTTGTTTTTTAATCTACTAGGTAAGACTTCTACCAGAACCTAGGAAACCCCTCACTAGCAGAGGCTAAAAATGGGAAAACGTTCAGCTTCCAAGTTCTACTGACCATGACACACACTGGAGTTTAAGCCATAGTCCACCACAAACATGGCAGGAAGGAGCAGCACAGAAGCTGTCTGGCATCTGGGGTGTTGACATGTCCAGTGCACACACTGGGACGTAGCAGTCTGGCTGCACAGCTGCCACTGACAGGACAAGGGAGCACCTGGAGACTGCAAACGTCCCCTCTTCCTCCAAATGTCTCATTTTCTAAACTGTGCTTTAAAAGTAGGATGTTAATTAAACAAGACCCAGGAGAACTGAGGAAGGAGTTGAATTAACATCCATGAACTTTCCTAAAGTAATTCTATCCCAGAGGGTTTCCCTCCCTCCCTCCCTCCCTCCCTCTCTCTCACTCACTCTCTCTCTTTTTTGAGATAGAGTTTCACTGTGTTGCCCTCAGTAGAGTGCCATGGCATCACAGCTCACAGCAACCTCAAACTCTTGGGCTTAAGTGATTCTCTTGCTTTAGCTCTCAAGTAGCTGGGACCACAGATGCCTGCCACAACACCTGGCTATTTTTGCTGCTGTTGTTGCAGTTGTCATTGTTGTTCAGCTGGCCTGGGCTGGGTTTGAATCCGCCAGCCTGGCTGTACGTGGCTGGTGCCCTACCCACTAAACTACAGGCACCGCCCTTGTTTAATTCTTTATATCCATTCAGCTTATACAATAAATGGTGTCAGTTGGAAAAGTGCTATAAAACCCTGGCACAGGGTTTGAAAACAGAAGTCCTGTGGTACCTCCAGGAAGAAAGTTAAGCAGAATAAACAAGGCGGCTCTAAAGGTAGGAGAACTTTCTCTCCCTCTTCCTTGGTCTGTTTTTGCTTTGTTCATTCAAAAAATCGTTTTTGACTATCTACTAATCATCAGGTCCTGATGACAGAGCAATGAAAACAAGACAGACAAGTTTCCCACTCGAAAAGGGCTTACATTGTGTGGGGAGCCGCAAAGCAAAAAGTAAATAACTATCAGAAATAGTCACAGGAGATTCAGTAATTAATAAGGGTGATTTACTGGCAAATGGCTGCTGTGGACAGTGTGGCCAGGAAAGGTGGTAACACAGGCTGAGATGTGAAAGACCAGAAGCAGCAGCCACTGGAGATAGGATAGGCCGACAGGAGACATGTCTCCAGGGAGGAGAACATTCCAGGCCAAGAAACAACTTGTACTGCAATTTGTGTCTATAAGTGGGGGACCGTGAGGAACTTCCAAATATAGAAAGGCTGGTGCAGTGAAGTCATAAAGAAAAGGATATAGGCTGTGATTCCCTTTTCTTCTCTCCCTCAAATACATCCTCTCTTATTCCCCCAGGTGGAGGGAAAAGACATTTCTCTGATTTCTATAGTGCTTATTACTGCTTGTTATTTTGAAGATGTGGCTTCACTTTTACAACCTAGAACTGGACTGAGGTAACACTGAACACTGTAACACTTCAGAACACAGCAGGGATGAGTTTATTGGACATGCCTTCCTTGGGGCAAGATTTGCACAAACAATTGGATGTCTGAAGGTGGGACTGAGAAAAAGGAGAAAGGGAAAAGCAAAGGTTGTAAAATGTAATTATTTTGTAAAGGCTGATTCAGCCTGAAATCTTTAAGATAAGAAAGAATAATACTTTTGTTTATCTTTTTTGTTTTTTGCAGGTTTTGGGGGGGGGGGCTGGGGCCAGGTTTGAACTCGCCACCTCCAGTATTTGGGGCCGGTGACCTACTCCTTTGAGCCACAGGTGCCACCCTGTCTTTCTCTTTAGCAGCTGGGAGAAGAAAAGTAGTGAGGATAAGAGCCAAGGAAGCTTTTGACTTAGCATATAATATTCTGAAAATCATTTGATTATTATCCCACTGTAGCTCAAGTGGCTAAGGCGCCAACCACATACACCTAAGGTGGCAGGTTCGAATCCAGCCCAGGCCCGCCAAACAATGATGGCTGCAACCAAAAAAAATAGCCAGGTGTTGTGGCAGGCGCCTGTGGTCCCAGCTGCTTGGAAGGCGGAGGCAGGAGATTTGCTTGAGCCCAGGGGTTGGAGGTTGCTGTGAGCTGTGATACCATTGCACTCTACCCAGGGCTTGAAGCTCTGTCTCAAAAAAAAGGGGGGTGGGCATGGACTATATGCAATGCACGTATTTTCAGCATTAGAGTGGCAAATAAGCATAATCTTCTCTGTCGGCCGGTTCTGCTCTGGGTACATTCACCCTCTAGGAATCTTCCTGATGTCTGGTTTTGCTACTTTCATGGGTTTATATTCTACGCCCCTCCCTCCCCCAAGACAGAGGAAGAACATTTAAAGAGGAAGTAATAAAGGGAGATTGAAAGGAGCATATTGTTACTTATATATTGTTTGGTCCGACTGAGGAGGTGAACTCAGTGGAAAAACTTGACCATGCCCTTCTGTGACCTTGGCAAACTAAGTCTCAGCATTCTCTACTTTCCTCAGAGTTGATTCCTAGGAATTCCATGCAGATCCAGACCTTTGAAGGGCTGTTTTTTCATAGGTATAAAGAGAACCAGGGGTTTTTACGCTAAGCCTTGCATTTATTTTAAATTTTGAGTCTTCAGGCACCATTTGCAGAAAAAGAAGAGCAAGAGACTCATGTGGTCCACTCAGAACAAGAAAAGGAATAAGACAAATAGTTAATAAATCAGGTTTATGCCTATTCTGACCAAAAAAATATTATTTGAGCATGGTGTTCCTTCTTTGATATGGAATGACACTGTTAATTTTTTCTTGTGTTGTGTCTAAGCATAACATCACGCTCCTACAGAGGACAGGAGTGCTGTGCATGTGCCCTTTACATGCCAGATAGCCCACATTTAATTACACTCAGCTTTCAGTGGCTCACACCTTTAACCCCAGCACTCTGGGGAGCTGAGGCAGGTGGATTTCTTGAGCTCAGGAGTTCGAGACCAGCCTGAGCAAGAGTGAGATCCCCATCTCTACTAAAAACAGAAAAACTAGCCAGGCATGGCGGCAGGTGCCCCAGCTACTTGGGAGGCTGAGGCAAGAGGATCACTTGAACCCAGGAGTTTCAGGTTGCTGTGAGCTATGACACAATGGCCCTCTACCCAGGGCAACAGAGTGAGACTATCTCAAAAAATAAAATAATAATAATTATGCCCAGCTCATTCGTGAGAGGCAGCACCAGAAACAGAGAATGGGAGATTCAGAAACTCCTGTGACAGGCAGGACAGATGGCTAGAGTGTGGGGGCTTTGGGTGACAGAGGGCGGGGCTAAACCCAGTCAGAGAAAAGAGCTGATGGCATTTATCTTTTCATTTTGGTTTTTTTGGTTGGTTTTTTTGGCCTCTTCTCATGATCAGTATTGGAACTATTCAACACCCCCCCCAAAGCAAAGATTTTTCCATTTTGAAAACTTTCCACCCCAGCATCCAAGAAAAATCAAACTCTACTGTCAGATTAATTTATCCCGAGTAAATATTTTGGTTCCTATTTATTACTTGTGCCCTCCTAATTGCTTCCTATTAGTTTAGGTTCAAATGAGGAAGATGCATGAAATACCATAAAGTAGAGGATATAAACCTCTCCTTTCAGGAAAGGGTACAACCACAGGCTGATGAGTAAAGTTTAGAGCAAACCACAGTGTTTTACTGTTGACCAAAAGAAGCAAATAAAATCTCATTTTTACCCCAATATATGAAAAGATATAAATATAGAAATATACAAGGATTTTACTTGGCTATTATTGATAGTCACTAAAAACTTGAATGCCATTCTTAATTATTTGCTGATGTCACTTAACAGCATTTCTCTACTGATGGACACTGTTAAAAGAATGAACAAACCTTCCTAGGAAAGGCTGTGATCATAGAGAAAGGAGTGGGTAACATCACACCCAACCAACAGCACTGCTCAGTTCAAGAGGGTAGGTTGGAAGAGGAGAAGCAGAAAATCTGAACTTTTTCTTTAATTACCTCTGAATTGTTTGAATCGTCACATCAAACATGCATTTATTATGTGATTAAAACAAAATCCAATAAAGTATAAGTTATAAAAGAACATTTACAAACCTATATTCTAAAAGTGTCATCAATTATTATTTTCTACCCAGTAAAATGGCAGTAATCATACAATATGAAAATCATTAAATCATGCTCTATGAATATGTTTAAACACAAAAATATTTGAGAAAAAAGACAGTGATAAAACAAAGAATAAGGACATGTTATCTGTGAGCTAACTCTAAACTTCCTCACGAAGGGGAAGTAGCCCCTTTTATTCAGATCTTGAGCACTGAAGTCCATTTCTCTGCATTGCCTTTTACCCTGAAGATAACTCAGAAGCACCTGCTGTCACTCTTCAAATCTACACCTCAGCACGGCATCCCAAGTTGTTCTGCCGATGGGGTCCTCACCACACATCATGACTGCAAAGCAGAACTAAAAGCTGCAGAGCTGTTGACACTCCTGTGATAAGCAGGGCTGTAAATGCCTGTTAACAGTCCCTCATGTTTGCTCTCCTATGATTTATGCCTGATTTATAATGACGAGCATGGGCAGACTTCACTTCAGCAAGAGCACAGTCAAGTACTACTCCTGGGACACCTCTGCCCTCTTCTTCCCCAGAGAGTGGAGCAGATGCTGTTTCATTAAAAGCACTCCAAATACATATTCAAAAGGCATAGATGAAAGAAGTCAGCAGTGGCAATTAATTTTATAGACTGGTGCTGCAAGGGCGTAAATCTTTTCTCAGGCCATCTTTTTTTTTTTTTTGTAGTTTTTGGCCGGGGCTGGGTTTGAACTCGCCACCTCTGGCATATGGGGCCAGCGCCCTACGCCTTTGAGCCACAGGCGCTGACCCAGGCCATCATTTTTTAGCTCATTTTTCCCACTCAGCCCCTCCATGGCACTGAGTACAGGTATAAATGTTTACTGGCATCTTTCATGCTGCCCTGTACAAGCCTGGTGAATAGTACCACTGCCTTACAAAAGAGCCAGAACAGAATACAAAATTAAGTGTGGGACAGTGATAGATTATTGAAACTGTAACACATGACTGTCTAGAAGTCTAATTTTATAAAAGAGTCGGCCCCTTTGTTAACTTAAGATGTTCTTTCTGACTGATTTGTTATTTGATTAGTCTAACAATGTTCAGTAAATAATAAAGCAAGGAATAAATCCAAGGTATTATTATGATTTGAAGACCTTATCAATTCTAACAAATAAGCTAATGCCAGAGAGAAGACAGGAGGCTGCAGGGGCCTGGGGAAACAAAGCACAACTCCTCTCTAAAGGAGCCCTTCCTGCCCCAAATCAACATCAGACACGGCCGGAGTGAGAAGGGGCTTCCTTGGTTCTGGTGGACACGCTCTCCTGGAGACCTGACCCTGCAGCACATGCACACTCTACACGACCCACACATTTCCTCTGACCTCTGTCAGGGCAGTGATTCAAGGCCTGTCATGCTGTGATGGAACCTCTGAGCTTATTTCTGCCTCTTGCTGACCTTGTAATGGCTCCATTTATAACAACCCCGTGCCCTGTGGTGCCAATGGAAATAGCTCACGCAAGGTCCATCATCCTAAGCTAATAATGGGATCCAAACAGGGAGGCAGTGCTCATGGAAATGTACAATTCTGTAGAATCCCAAAGCCACTTGGGCTGTAGCAAACCTCATTCTCTTGGTTTCTCTCCCCTCCAAGACCTGCACATGGAGTTTCTGTCCTCAGGCGTTAATCTTCCCCTCTCATCTGTAGAGATCTCCTTACTGATACTCACATTTAAAGGAATAAATATGAACTACTGACACATTTGGAAACGCAGCTGGCCGAGCTCCTCTTCCCTACCTTCGTTGACTACATGTTGTATGTGGTATTTTCACAGCCGTAACCAGTTACAGCTTTTAGCAAAGGCAGCTTTACATTGGCATTTACCTTACTTATTTTTAGGTTCTTTAGCATTTTTGAAAGACTTTCCCAGCAGCAAGGTCACCTTAGTCAAGGACAACTCACTGCACAGCCGAGTCCAGGCAGGAGATCTTTTCTAACCAGGAAGGAGGAAGCATAGACCTGCAGAAGTACTCACAGTTTGGGTTTGGCAAGCAGAGGTGGTGGCTCCTTACTGGGTGAAGGCAGGACAGCAGGTGCTGGAAGTGCGCTGTCATCATTCACTTTGCCATTAATCAGCCCATTTACTCCATGGCGTGGATGGACCCCGTTGGTTTCTGTCTCTGCAGAACTGCATTTCATATGAAGGGCTGCTGTGCTCAGGCCTGACTCGGGACTGCTCCCCTGCTGCACCTCAGAGGGTCTCTTTGAAACCAGGTTGGGGGAACTTGTCTCCAAGACTGGAGGGGGAGGTGGGAAGTGCTGGAAGTGATCATCACTGAACTCTCCTGCTGAATTACAGCTATAGTTCTCAGTGTTGGCTAAGGAAGGGGGAAGAAAGGGAAAAACAATAAGAAGCTACTAGTTCAACAAGCTATTTTCACACTGTCTGAGGTCTTCTGAGAATCTCTGGTGTCCTGCTAAGTTGCTAAAGACGCAGATATGGGGCTCTCGAGTGATTCTCTGATTCTCAGTGCTTGCTGGGAGTCAGCCACCTGTGTCTCTGCCTGACTGAGCCCATAGGTGGAGAAACAGCTACCAAGTCATTATCAAAGTTCACATGAGAACTAAAGACAATTGGGTGAAAAGTGACAACAGAGCTACAACAACTGACAACACTCTGTTCTCCCAAATCGAGTCCCTGGACCTGACTGAGCATGTTGCCTGTCTCTGCAGACAGACCCAGCTATAGAGGTTTTGTGACATTCAGTCTATGAGGTGTCCCAGAAGTCACCCCTCATGAAACTATAGCTAAATGTGCATTTACAGGATATTTACAGAATATTCTCTATGTGTTGATCACCTCTTTGCAAAATTTTGTAATGAACATTTTGTAAATAAAGGCACATTTAACCAGAGTTTCCCATTTTCCCTATGTATGGTGACATCAGGGTTAACTTCTGGGATGCCCTGTATTTTGTAGCTAAGAAAGGTAAAGCCCTGAGTCAAGAGTGTTTTATGGTCTAATAAAGGTTATTTCCACATTAGGTGATTGTCCCAACTGCACCTCAGTATACCGGAGAGGAACAGTTACTCTCGACAGATGGAGACTGTGTCTTCTTTGGAGCCTTCACCTTGCCCAGAGCCCAGCAGAGCTGCCAGTACATACTCAAAAGTGCTCTGAGTATACAGAAAGCTCAAAAGTACTCGTCACCATTTGCTACATCATGATCATGAACACATTCACCCCAGATGAAAATGAAAACATTACATACCAGCATTTGCCATTCAGCCTACAGAGCCCAGGGCGCTGGCCGTGTACAGCCTCTGTACAGGCCAGAACTCTGGGTCCTCCTTGCTCTACGATCCCAATCATGACCCTGAGGTTCCTTTTAACACGTTACCATTCATTTGTATCAGCCATTTTCCCACTGAGATGACCCTCATGTTTCTTTTAATTTTAATTCTAATTAACATGAGCCAGCACGCACAGCTACAGCAGCCTAAACCTGGTGTGCCTGGGCCTCTGCTGCCACCTAGCACCAACTCCGGCTCTTCCAAAGGAATCTGAGTGAGAGCCACTTGTTCTCCAGGCTTGGTCCGGCTCAGCCCTCTCACCACCTGTGGGCTGACCCCTTGACTGTGTGAATTGCATGTGCCAGGCTTGGTCAGAGAGAGATTTTAACAATCTCTGTAAGATGAATAATAGAGATGAGGCAATTAAAGTAACCTGAAGTGCATTTGTAATCGTAGAAAATAGTCAACTAAAATTAAAAAAAAAAAGGAAAAAACTATTTCACTACCTTCCTTAGTGAGATTTTAAATTTTGAAAATATCCATTTTTGAATTTGATTACAAATTTGAATCAAATTTAAATTTGATTACAAATACTGCTTATTTTTCGTATCAGTTTTATGGTGTCACTGACATAGATTACCAATGAAATTTGATTTCCAAGATTTTTACATCTTCTCTGAGTTTGCCTTGCATTACCTTTTATATAAGTAGATTTATCTTGTATGACCTTTGTATATTTTTCAGTGGTGTGTCAGACAAAGACTCATTTGTACAAATATCTTGGGATCATAGGCACTGGCACTGTTGAGAGCAGGGGCTGCATCTCTGCTTTCAAGGTGGCCTTCTGACAGGGACTGACTCTGGGTCAGCACAAGAGTGTTAGGAAACCAGTCCTATTGTTTCCAAGATTGCACAAGTTAAAACAACAGCCCCAGTGTGTGCCCAGCTGCTGCATTACCACCCTCTTTTTGTTTTCTCATATCTCTACTTATCCTAACCTCTTCCCTCTGCTCCAAAGACTATTGTCTCACAGTGAAAGGCATGAGGGCAGCTCCTGGGGCGCAGGTGTTCCTGAAGGCTGGGTGCACTTCCTGGGACAGTGTCCCTCTGCTGTGGCCACCCCATACCCCTCACCTACCCGAGGTGACAACCAGCTGGGCAGTGCTTGTGGCCGACCCGTACTCATTTCTGGCCAAGCATGTGAAGATCCCTGCGTCTTCAGGGAATGTCTCTGCGATAACCAGGGTGCAGATTTCTTCTGGAAGAGGAAAGAGTAATTCATCAGAGGGAATTCACAAAGTACTTTCAGGAAGTCAGACCCTCTGCCTTTCTACAACAAACAAACTAGGTAATGCTGACCACAGAATCGCTTTACAGAATGTACACAATAGAATCTCTTTATGTTGAGTTCAGCAATTTAGTCTGGGAGACAAGGCTTTGGTGCCCGACCCATTCGTTGTGATTTTAAACAGCAGTAGTCTTAGTTTCCTCATTTGTACAGTGGGGATAACATACGCCTAATGGGTTATCTGTGAAGATAACACAAGATATTTGCAAGTATGAAACTAACTACGTACTTTCACTCTTCTGTCACGGCTACAATTAAACAATTTACTATGTCATTATTAGTAGCTTATTTCTGGTTCTCTGACTTGAATATATCCTGTGAGAGCAGAAACAGGTATCTCATACATGAAAGGCACTCTAATTATTTTTGAATAAATACATGGATAAGGGTTAGATTGCAGAAAAAAGTAAACAAGTTTTCTAAAGGAATTCTCAGTAAGACTAGTCTTTCCACAAGCTTCATTAATGTGTTTTAAATGTAACTGAACAGGCTCGGCGCCTATAGCTCAACCAGCTAAGGCGCCAGCCACGTACACCTAAGGTGGCGGGTTTGAATCCCTAGCCCGGACCCGCCAAACAACAATGACGGCTGCAACCAAAAAATAGCCGGGAGTTGTGGCGGGCGCCTGTGGTCCCAGCTACTTGGGAGGCTGAGGCAGGAGACTCGTCTGAGCCCAGGAGTTGGAGGGTGCTGTGAGCTGTAATGCTATGGCATTCTACCCAGGGGGACAGCTTGAGGCTCTGTCTCAAAAAAAAAAAGTGCAACTGAACAGAATTCATTGTATACAAACTCTCAAGATTACTTTTATGCATAAAATAAGGTGTATGCCTGCATATAGTTGATGACCAGCTGAACATATAGAATAGTTACACTTTTTAAGAAACAAAAGAAAAAAACACAAGCGTAGGAATGTTCTTTGAGTGATTTTCGTGAAGTGATATGTCACAATGATTTTTATAATTCTTTTTTTTTTTTTCTCTGCAGTTTTTGGCTAGGGCTGGGTTTGAACCTGCCACCTCCCGCATATGGGGCTGGCACCTTACTCCTTTGAGCCACAGGTGCCGCCTGTCACAAAGACTTTTACTAGATAAAATTTTAAGCCCATGTCCCAAAATTTGTCCATTTTCTTCTCTTGGAAAATTTCATATAGCAGGATGAAAAATAGCAGTGACAATATGGCCACATTTTGTTGAGAGAAAGAAACATCATAGCTCATGTGGTTCTGACATTACAAAAATGAAGAAAGCCATGAGGAATGAGACAAGCCAGGCTGTTAGTATTGAATTTCCATCTGGTAGCATCTTACTTGAACAAAGGCCTATAAGACATCTGTAAAATAAATTTTAGTAAAGAATGGAAATCAGGAAATGATTACTTATGTCAGATAAAGGCTCACCTATCTGTACTTAAAAAACTGTCTGCAGAAACATTTAAACTTATCAATAATTATGATCCATTTTAATCCAGTTTTCCTAGATTTACTTTCCTCAGGTTTTCTTTCTTTTTTTTTTTTTTTAGAGACAAGAGTTTCACTTTGTTGCCCTTGGTAGAGTGCGGTGGCATCACAGCTCACAGCAACCTCCAGCTCTTAGGCTTAGGCAATTCTCTTGCTTCAGCCTCCCGAGTAGCTGGGACTACAGGTGCCCGTCACAACACCCAGCTATTTTTTGTTGCAGTTTGGCTGGGGCCGGGTTTGAACCCTTCACCCTCAGTATATGGTGCCGGCGCCCTACCCAGTGAGCCACAGGCACTACCCTTTCCTCAGGTTTTGACTTCAGGGCATAAAACAAACTACTAAATCAGAAACTACTAATGATAAATTCTATTGATTACAGTTACCTAAAAATTACTTAATCACAGTAACATCTCCCAGAAGGCTAAATTGCATTTTTCTTGGATATACTTAACAGTTGGTTAAACACAAATAAAACCCAGATTTTCTTGGTGAAAACTCATAAAATGAGGATAAGCAAGGATAAGATTACTAGGTCCGCTGGATAATCAGGGTCATTTTCATAAATCTTCCCAGGTTTTCCGCCCCTAGAAAGGAAGTCAGCTTCCACCTTGCAAATCACATGGTTTGCCTAACACAATTGATAAAAAAGAACTCTCAGCTAAAACCAACAAGATGAAATTCAGTGTAAATGCAATGCTTTCCTTAGTATTTATAAAGGACTCTTAAAAGTTATGAACCATATCATACATAGAGAAGGATATTTTAAATGTGCAGGTTCAGGAATAACAATGAAAGAAATCCCTGTGTATCTACGATTAAGTATAAGGATAAAATATGACCAGTGCTTTAGAAATGCCTCGTCTGACCTCCTTCAGCTTAATCTTCCTTCTTCTAAGGAGAGAGCAATTCTTTTGATTTTCTGTGGATATTTACTACATATGTCTGTATCCTTAAGAAATGCATTTTTAGTTTTAAAAAATTGGGGCTCACATACACATCTGGTTACGCAAAGAAAAGGCAACCTTGTCACTGTTAGAACAAACTGTCAGGAATCACTGCATGCCATAAACCACTCCAATGTCTCTGGAAATTCATAAAAGCCCCACAGGTGCTCTGTGGGCAAGGCTGGGAGTAGGAATCTCAGGTTTGCCTCAGTGTGGAATCTGAGGACCTCAGTGTGGGCAGGACCTGGATGGCCAGCAGGCCAGCAGGGAAAGTTGATGAGGAGTCAGCTCCACGTGGTCAAGCTCCAGCCAGAGTTGGAATCTCGGTGCTCTGCCTGGACTCACATGCTCATGATGCAAGGCTGTGGCCAGTGGGGCTCCCTTGCCTCCCATGGGCACTTGGTACCCTGAACCGCCTCATAGCTGCCCTTCCTGGGCAGATTCTCTCATGGTGAAGCACATCCCCCATCAAGGCTTGTGGGGAAAATTTGTAAGACCTTGCAAGTCTGAAAATATCTTTACTAGATCTTCATGTAAAACTGAACTGCTGGTGAAGTGTACAATCGCCAAGTGGGAGGTCATTTTACGTCAGAACGTTGAAGGTCTTATTTCACTGCCTGTGTCCAGTGCAGACTGCTGGAAAGGCCCCACTCTGACCTACATGGTCTTGACACACCTGCGGCTCCCTTCCAGACACTTGGATCACCACCTCTTGTTCTGTGTATGCTGAATCTCTTGGTGACGTGTACTGCCCTGAGTTTGTGCCATGCACTGTTCCATAGAGAGGGCTTTCTCAATCTGGAAACTGATAGCAATTCAGGAACTTCTTTGAATTATTTTATTGACGACCTTATTGATAATCCCTCTGTCCCTTTTGTCACTGCTTTCCTCCTGGACCCCCATCAGGCATAAGGGGTCGACCGGAGCTGGTTCTCCCCTACATCCCTTCTTTGCCTCTTTGCTGTACTTTGTGAAATGTTTCCTCAGCCTTGATTTCTGCAGCCAACCTTTTCATTCCAAGGACATTCTTTGTCCTCCCCTCCCATTTTTTTTTTTTTAATTACTTCTTCCTCCTGTAGTGTTTTCTTGCCCCCCATGGAGCTTGGATCACAAGGTCCGGCTGTCTGGTTGTCGTGTTGTTGATGTAGAGACAGGGTCTCACTCTGGCTCATTTAGCTCAGGGGGGTCTTGGCTGGTCCCGAACCTCTGAGCACAGGTGATCCACCCGCCTCGGCCTCCCATAGCACTGGGACTACAGGCGTGCGCCACCACGCCCGGCCCTCCCCTCCCATTTTTTAACACAGCTTTTCATTTTACTTCTTGGATGCATAATTTTCTTGTCTGAAGAGAGATTTTGTTTTAATTTATCTTGTATTTTATTCTCTTTGTAAATTTGTTTTCTCTAAGTTGTTTTGGTAACACTGCCCTATTATTTTCACCTATGACATTCATGTTAGAGGCTTTCTCCAGATGTCTCTTATCTCTGCTTGTCTGATGTGACTCTGAACTGATGTGATGTTGACACCTTCCCTGTGGCATACTCTTTGTAGGAGAAACTGCCCAATCATTATCTATCAATTATTTTTCTCTTGGGATGTTGAGTTTGGGATGACATCCAGGGCACCATGACACACAGTTTGGGCATCACAGGGCTTTATACAGCCAACTTTTGCCACAGCCCTTTTTTGTTTAATCTATCATCCTAATCTAAAACTTGCATTTAGTTTTGTTTTTTTTTTTTTGAGACAGGAGCCTCAAGCTGTCCCCCTAGGTAGAGTGCTGTGGCATCCTAGCTCATAGCAACCTCCAACTCCTGGGCTCAAGCGAGTCTCCTGCCTCAGCCTCCCAAGTAGCTGGGACCATAGGCGCCCGCCACAATGCCCAGCTATTTTTTGGTTGCAGCTGTCATTGTTGTTTGGTGGGCCTGGGCTGGATTCGAACCTGCCACCTTGGGTATATGTGGCTGGCACCTTAGCCACTTGAGCCACAGGTGCTGAGCCTTAAGTTTTTAACTGTGTACAATCTATTGGGATCTCAACAAACATCCCCAGCAAACAACCCAACACTCAGAACAATTAAATAAGTAAAAATTACTTCACATTTTGAATTACAGAATCAAAACATAAACCGCACTGTGTAAGCTCTAGGCGGGGGTCACAGTGGGCAGTAGAATAACATTGAAAGCAAGCTGCATACCTTATCGGTGTAACCCTCCAACTAGTGAGATATGTTTTGTATTTTTAATTTTGTGTGCCATTAGACCAAGATATAGAAGTAACCCAATGCTGTCTGTGGCTGTTTCCAGACAGCTGAGCAAGAGCCGGAGCTTTAACAGCTGCCAAGGGAGTCTTCTGTTCCCCACCCTAGACTGGTCTTTGAAGAATTCAATGAGTGTAAAGTCAGAAGGTCAAGAAGGCCAGACAGGTAATGTGGAGGAAGGATGCTGGTCTCAGGCAAGCTGACTAGCTATTAGCTCACAAGACAGTCTGAAGAGGTCCATGATGCAAGCTGCCTTCTGTCTAGACAGAGGGGGGTGAAACACATCAGACAGACAGCACTGTAGTGACAAGAAAAACCTGTTCAGTTGCACAAAGGCACTGGGAGGCAACCTGCTATTTCCTGCTTTATCCAAATATCTAGTCCCTAATGGGGCTATATCCAGGCACTAGTGATCTTTTTAGTTTTATTTCTAGTACTTTAAAATATCTTCCCCATGAATGAGGAAGGACAACAAAGGAGAAGAGAAAAAAGATTAAAAGAATGAGGGAGTGAAATAGAGAAAGAGGAAGAGAGAGAGGAGAGAGAGGGAAGAGAGAGGGAGGACAGGGAAGAGAGGGGAGAGAGAAGGAGGAGAGGGGAGAGAGAGGAGAGAGAGGGAGGAGAGGGGAGAGAGAAGGAGGAGAGGGGAGAGAGAAGGAGGAGAGGGAGGAGAG
>CAUYTI010161899.1:0-13020 GCA_963575145.1 Galago senegalensis
ACTGTACCCACCTCACTCTCACCTGCACAGACTGTACCCACCCCATCTCACCTACACAGACTGTACCCACCCCCCTCTCACCTGCACAGACTGTACCCACCCCCTCTCACCTACACAGACTGTACCCACCCCCCTCTCACCTACACAGACTGTACCCACCCCCCTCTCACCTGCACAGACTGTACCCCACCCCTTGCCTGCACAGAGACTGTACCCCCCACCTCTCACCTGCACATTTCGGTACTTTTCAGATGACAAATACAGGAGACTCTACATGAGTTCCCTGTGCAAATGTGACAGAAACAAACTTGAAAGTTATAAGGTCTACCCGTAACAAAATTACCACTTCTCATCTCAGAGAGCAAAACAGAAGGTCCAAATAAAAACACTCTTGCAACAATCGGCAGGCTCAGAAAGACCCACAAGCCCCTTTCCCGGTGCTGTGCAGAATCACTCCCAACTGTGGCTTGAAGGTCCAGGCTCCACAGGTGGATGTGGGAGGAGAAGGGCCACAAAGCCACAGCCTCTGAAGACTCCTGCGGGAGTTCCGCGAACCCTCCCTGCTCAGGGGCCTGGGCACGGTACGTTGGCACACATCTGGACAGGGGCCACAGGGCCTGGGCATGTGTTACCACACAGCTCTCTGGTGACTGGCAGAGCCCCCAGGCTGTATAATTGGGAACAAAAGCCCTCTCTTTGCCCCCAGAAAGTTTTAAGAACAGGCCAGCTGACAGATTTCCTGACTGCCACACCTGGGGTTGTCCATACTCAGGTAACTACAGGATGGAAGGTGGGTCCAGGTGACCCCCAGAGCTTGGATGCCTCCAGGCAGCTACATTTCTCGTTTGGGAATGTGCCCACCCTTACCATCCTGCTGAGGAAGGGGTCGAGGCCCCAGACCTACACCCCCAGCCCTGGGACTTCCCTGACCCGGGTGCAGTTTGCTGCTGGAACTGGTCTGTGTGGCACTCCGAGTAAATGTCCTCAACTCAGTCATCAAGGCGCAGAGAGTGTCTCACGAGGCTGAAACGCCCAGGGCTGCTGGAATCCTCAGTCCCCTCCAATAGGATGTGGCCTTCATGGGGGTTACCTGAGGATACAAATAATGGCTTACTCCAGACAAATTACTGAGTGGGAGAAGTGGGACTAGATAAGCTACCCACACATTTTATTTTCTGTATAACCCACTTAACATGGGCTTTGTCCTAACCATTTTTAAGTGAAAAAACAAACAGGTGAAAAATGTCTTGTAAAAAAACAGTTTGACCACAAAGAAAGAATTCTATAACTAAAGAATTTTTCAAAAAGATGCAATTATTTATTAAAGTTTATATTAATAAATGGAGTCTTTACAAGGTCTCTAAATATCCCTATCATCAATTTCATTTTAAATTCTATCTTCCGTAACCATTAGTAGGTAGTCTTTTTAGTTCTTTGTTACTCTTCAACTTTGAATTCTCTTCCTCTGTCCTTTCTTCCTAGGGACTGATCCATATAAATCTGTCCCCGGTGGGGGTAAGTGGAGTGGGGGCTCCCAGAGTGGGGGGATGGAGTACCAGCTTCCAGAGGGGACTATGAAACCCCAGGCCAGCCCGCCCTCAAGGTAAGAATTCCTTCCTCCCCACACCTCCAGCAAACACAGTAACATTCCACAGCACACCTGCGTCCGTGAAATGTGATCTGAGGGACGGAAGCCGGGGTCCTGAGACAGCTGGGACCAGTTGCCAGCCCTGGGCTCAGGGATTACACCTGCCACAGGCTCAGCCCGGGACAATGGAGTCATTGAAATTGTTCTCAGCAGCAGCAGATAAGTTCCCCCAGGACCTGCAAACCCAGGGTGTTGACTTAGGGCCCATCTCAGTCAGATTCTTGTTAGATGTGTCAACCACATTGGACAGAGACTAATCCCCAGAAAGAGAGGTCACCAGGATACATGCCTGTTTCTGATAGTTGTGAAATTCACTGTGAACACAAAAATTTATCAAGTCTTCGACAGGCACTCAGTAAACTCTATTTCATTAATAACCAATACCTCAATGTTTCCCCCTCATTCCCATAGTTTTTAAGTGTTCTAGAAGTGTCCATATGTCCTATGAATTTACATGAAGTACAGAAGGCTTAAGAAATGAATAAGCAAAATAAAGAGAGACATTTGGAACAGGTACCTTTGGGAGGTGTAAGCTGACACTAATTCGTCACTGCTGGGGTATGGTGACTACTGAGTCATGTGTTCTTTTGAAGCAAAATCTATAATAAAAGAAATGTATTTGTTGCCTGTGAGGCCAACTTAGAAATAAATGACAAAGGGGAGAAGTTTTATCCCCGCCACGTCCTGCAGCGTGGGTCCTCAAATTGCATCTTGAGAAATGAAGGCCCCATGTTTTATGCCCAGATAGGCGAGTAACAGTTTCCTGCTTCTCTAACTGTGACACTGATCCCACCTATGACTCCAAAAATGTCATAATTTTAAATACTGTATTAAAAGTTACTGCACGTCAGAGCCTCACTCAAAACCTAAGTTCCACCTCCTGTGACTGACAAGGGCTGTGAGCAGGGAGTGCAGGTGCCCTCTGAGCCCTGGAGGAGCAGAGGCAGGAATTGAGGACAGCAGACCTCCGGGCTGGGCTCACCTGCCGCACCCCCAGGGCGAAGGCTCCAATCCCCCGTGTGCAGCTGCCACCCAGGGGCTCCGTGGAGGGGGTACAGGTGACACTGCAAAACATGTTATGCAATAATGTCATAAAGCCCAACTCACAAAAACTTGATACGTGCTCATATTTACTCCAAGTTTACAGAAATTGACAAATTGATCTGGAGGGGATATTAAAGTATGTACAGTTAAGACCCTCCACAAGCTCCAGTGGGAAGAACATCTGTACAGCTACATAGGTGACCGTGAGACTAGGACATGGGTCAGTGTCCAGTGCTGACCATTCAGGTGCAAAATATTCCCTAGAAGGTAGAGCAATATTTCATGGTACTCAGGAAAAATGACACTTGGCCTAGAATTTAAGCCTATACCTGCTGAATATATCTTTTAATATAGAGGGCTACATAAAGACATTTTTAATGTAGGAAAAACTGAACTTGCAAACCACTGATGAAAGAATTATTAATGCATGTACTTCAGCAAGAAAACTTAACCTACAGAAATAAGTGGGATATTAGAGCAAATGCTGGGAAAAAATGCTAAAACCTCTCGGCAAAGCTCATTTTCTGTGTTTTATTTATAGCAGTGGGAAATGGGGACACGCAGGTGGCTGTGAGACTAGAGCTTGCAATTCTGAGGATAACTAAGCGTTCTAGGACACTCTGAGAAGCGGAGTGAATAACTCAGGACACTGTCAGATACTGTGGAATTAAATGTCACGCAAAAACGGCTCCGGTAACCCGCAGCAGGGTGAGAGCACTCGCCATAAACATCCAAGCTAACAAAGCACAAGAGAAGTGAGCCGAGGAAGTGGAGCCTCACGGTTCCAGCAAAGCCAGGAGACAGGAAGAGGAAGAGACCGAGGGAAGGACAAAATGCAAAGTGAAGTCATTCTAGTCCCGCCCACAGCCACAGAAAATGGACCTAGTACAAGTAGAGCCCTGGATTACAATCAGCAGCCGGCTTACCTGCTGTCCCTGACGGGCAGAAAGCATTTGAGACTAAGAGGTAGAAAAGTTATAACATATAATACTAATATAACGTGGCAATATTCATATTAGATAAAGTGAAGTATGAGGGGAACATTGAGCAGACGCAGAGGGCATAATGGGTTGGATCACACCCTCCCACCCCCTTCCCCTGCAGGGAGAAAGACTTGTCGCATTTCTAACCCTCAACACCTCAGAACAGGGTAGTAGTTTAACATTCTATTTCATTATTTGGGAATAGGGTTTCTACAGAGGAAATCAAACTAAAATGAGGACCTGAGAGTGCCCTGATCTGACAGGACAGGGTCTTGTAAGAGGTGGCAACAGCAGTCGGGGCAGAGTGGGCACTGTGTGTGGACAAGGGCCCCCAGGCTGGAGCCGGGGCAGTGAGCACAGCCACCTCCCAAGGAGCCAGACCCTGCCCCACCCCGGTTCTTGCTCCTGGACTCCAGATCTGTGAGGGATAAACGCCTGCTGTTTTAAGGCGTCCACTCAGGGGTGCCTTGTTCCTGCAGCCCTAGGAAGTGGCCAGAGTTAGCACAGAACATCCTGGTTGGTAACGCAGCCTCAGAATGTGTAAAAGCGAAGCTGACAGGCTGTGAGGGGGGCATGTGAGCTATGGAGGAAATCTTAATACAACTTGCACAGAACCAGAAATTGCGAATTAACACCAACCCTAACAAGACAGTTACAGATTTCACACGCAGGGTCTTGATTCAGAGACAGGCTCAGCTCTGCTTCTCTGCTGTGTTTAAACACCAAGAATGCAGTGCTGTGATGAAGAGGGTGAAGGGGGGGTCCCAGAGACAAACCTGGTGACAGGCACATCTAAGGAAGGAGACTTTTAAGTATCCCAAGCCACTTACAGGCTGCCTCTGCAGTGCAGAAACCTGGAGTCTCATCTGCAAGCGACAGTTGCCAATGTCACGGCATGTAGCTCAGACACCACCACCTCCCACAGGCTGCCCTGAGGACGTGGGGTGAGAGGAGAAGGGGAGTGAGTCCAGTCCACTGCCCTCCTGCAGCCATGAGTGCACCAGAAGCTAAGAATGAGCACATCCGAGGCACCACTGAGACCTCGTCTCCCAGGACCAGCCTGAGTGCCTCCAAGGCACCAGACACTGCACACGTCTTTGCCTGGTGTTGGCAGACACAGCTGAGGTCTTGTCAGAGACATGTAAGGAGGAAAAGGAAAGAAAAGAATCAGGAATTATTGCAGTTATGCACATGGCAGAACAGGGCGAGGGAGAAGAGAGGGCTGCTGCCCACCTGGGAGTGGCGAGTGGGGTTCAGCTGTCCGCCAGGGCCTGGTCCTGGAGCCACCTGCAGAGCCTGAGCAGGCCTGTGTGAGACGGCAACATTACATCCTGCTGGTCACTCAGGTGCCCTGGGATGCAGGGGCCTTCTCTTTGCTTTAGAAGGCCTGGGGCTGCCCAAGGCAAACATGCCCAAGAGGCTGTCCAAAGGCAAAACCACAACACGTTTGTGACAAACAGAATTGGGTTTGATTTCTAATGCACAGATTGTGGCAGCCTCTATGCCACAAAATAGAACGGGTGTTCCCAATGGATGGTGCCAGAACAGTGGGTTGGGGGAGGGGAGGGTTAGTGTTCAGGTCAGGGTGAGGGTCGTGGTTAGGGGAAGGGGGAGGGTTAGTGTTCAGGTCAGGGTGAGGGTCGTGGTTAGGGGTAGGAGTTAGATGTAGGGCTATAGTGGGAGGACAAAACAATGGGGGAACAGCTGAGTGACTGACATGGTTACTTCTGGTTAAGTTGTTCAGGTTATAGCCGAGGCAACTTCATTATCAGGCTGATTTACTTAACTAGAATCTCCTGTTTTCAGAGACAATCTGTCTTGTTAGGGGCTCCATCTGCTTCTTCCACATTTCAATTGACGATGTGGCTTTTAGTGTGAGCAGCCCCAGTTTGGTTGGTCTGGTCTGCGAGAAACTCATGTAGGAGCTCAGTCCTAAATGACAGCTTTTTGTAATTTTTTTAAAATTTCAAAACATTACAGGGGTACAAATGTTTTTGGATGTATGGATTAATTTTGTCATATTTGAATCAGAGCTGTTAAGTGCACCTGTCACCCAGACAGTTTTCCTTGTGCCCCTGAGGTAGGTTTTGGCTGTCCTCTGTCCTGCCCTCTGCTTGCTGTCCACGAGGTTTCCTTCCCTCTGTCACATGTGCTGACCCACTAGTGCTGATTTAACAGCACATGGGGGACTTGTTTTTCCATTCTTGAGATGCTTCACTTAGGATAATGGTCTCCAGTTCCATCCAGATTATTACAAAAGGCTGTGTGATTCCATACACACATCAGCCATATTTTGTTAATACACTCATGAACTGATGGGCACTGGCTTCTCGTGATTTTTAACAAGGCTCAGAAGGAAGAATGACGTGTGAGTTTCCGATGCGTATGTGCGAGAAGAGCCAGATCAGGCCAATGTGGTAAAAAGTTAACAACAGAACACCGTTATGTGGGAATTCTATGCACTATTCTTTCCATTTTTTCAAATTAGAGGTTATTTCAAAATAAAAAGTAAAACGCAATGCAATATAAAAAGATGCTTTAGTATACACATTAAGATTAATGTGAAAGGAAACAAAAACTAGGCCACAAAAAGTCTTTACAGACTTCAAAGCTAGTACATGTTAATGTCACTGAGAGTGACATTATATTGGAAATTATCATTACCATGGCACTATCAACTGCTTAGAAACTGAAAGAAAAAAACTCCCACATTCCTAGGTTAATCATTGGTTAAAGAAGAAATTACAGAATGAATTGCAAAATGTTCATAGCTGAGGGTTGATGAGAACTCCACTACCGAGATTGTGAAAGGCAAGCGGAGGACAATGTGAGGACAGCACGCACCCCTCAATGCGTCTGCTGGGAGAGAGGGAGGCCCCCAAACCAGAGAGCTTGACGCCCACCCCGCCATGTTGGAACACAGGTGCTTCCCGTCTCCTGTCTGATTGGCTGGTCCCCGAGGCCCTGGCAGGAGCAGCACTCTCGACGGTCCCTCTGCCCCTACGGGACGCATGGGGGCCCTGGCTCTGCCGCAGACCCCAGCTCCAGCTAAGCGGCTGTTCCTCTTTACTGAACTCTGCTGTGGTGGTTGTTTCTCTGGCTGGACCCAGAACTTTGTAAAGATGCTTTGTCTCTTTGCCTTGGTTCCTGGCCATGCACGCGTGTGGCTTTCTCTGCAGCTCGCTCCCTTCTGTGACTGTCTGTGCACCAACTCCACCTTGAACGTTAGCTTGTTTCTTCAAAATTCATGTCCTAGTTGTACTGACTTTCTAACTTACTTTTATCCTCTTTTACTAGTTGTGTTTTGTAAACCATGAAACAGTTTTGTATGGGGCTGCTGTTGACATAGGGAAAAATGTGACTGGAAAAAAAAGGAAAAGTTCCCCATAAATATTTATTAAATCTAAATTAGCCACACTAATTTGTCAGGAAATGATAAAAGAACCTGCCACGTTTTTTCTCATTCTTTAGTTATCAGCCCCTTTAATCATGACCTCTGAGAATCTTAATATAATTCTTCTAAGTACAAATACAGAAAGTCTCCAAAAGGTAGCACATGTGTCCACAAATCAAATTCTTGTGATTCTTTTTGGCCCGTCTTGAGCCACATTAAGCCGTGGATAATTTTTAAGAACTTTCTAAGCATTGCATTATTTACATGGCCTCAACAGAATTGAAGAAATGTAGTAACTATTTTTCCTCCTAAATGTCTTCGATATGTTTTAGATATTTCACATTTAGGAAGTCTTTGAACAATTGATTAGGCAGTATCTCTCTGCTCCTTAATCTTTAAATTCACGTGGATTTCAAAGGAAATTGTGTTTCATATGTTTTTAATTCCTTTATTCTTAGTGAAACTTATCTAAATGTTACATTGAGATACTTATCTGATGCTCTGTAATTTCTGAACTTTTAACTATTTTCCCAAAGTCAGACCTTATGTTTGGAAAAATAATCAGCACTGAACCCTACATATTTCAACTTGACCTCATGGCTTTTGTACACAGGTAAATCCATTCTCTCCCAACATCGAGGATTCGATATCTGACGTTGTTTCCTATGGCAGTAGGTGAGGGAAGGGCTTGCAGGCTTCCCGACATTCAGAGGAGTTGGAGTGAAGGGGAACTTCAGGTGGTCTCCCTGGGCCCAGATGGCCATGGTGTGGCCCTAGAGGGCTGGGTGCAGGGCACCTGTGGGGAATCACTGCCCATGCAGATGGCCATGGTGTGGCCCTAGGGGGCTGGGCACAGGGCACCTGCGGGGAATCACTGCCCATGCAGATGGCCGTGGTGTGGCCCCAGGAGGCTGGGCACCTGCGGGGAATCACTGCCCATCATGTGCTCAGCTAGGTTGGAAAGAGACTCTGTTCCTCCAGAAGTGAAAGCCTGGGTTGTACTGGGGCTGGGACAACGTCATGAGGACTCAAGGGGGACTTTCCTTTTTCTCCTCCCTAACAAGACACTATAATTTTCTTCCCAAGTACAAATAAGAGCAGCAGAGTCCCTGTGCTGCAGAGCCCCCGCTAGACTTCCTTGGGGAGGGCTGGGCATAGAAGCCGAAACAAAGGTGCAAACAAAGATGTGTGGAAGTGCCTCACACAGAAACAGGCCCTTTGCTCTTTCCCTCTTCACATCTTACTTCAAGTAAAGAATGTGGTGAGAGTATTCCTCTGACCTCCAGGGCAGGGTCCCCGTTAGCCCTCTGCCCTCCCACCCTGCAGTCCCTGCCAGGAGCCATGTGTGCTTGTAGGTAAGATGTGAAATGGCCCAGAGCCCTGGGAGCACCACAGGGAAGGCCACGTCTCTGGTGGGACCTGGGGTCCCAGGGTGTGGGATCCATGTTGAACAGGACACCTAGAGGCAGAAGGACTCAGGAAGAAAGATGTGGGTGTGTCCCACATTCCTCAGTTAGTAACAAATAAATGTATAAGCCCTGAGTCTCCTCATTTGAAAAGTACAGACAATACACTTGCCCATCTTGCTTCAGGACTGAACTGGGTCATAGTAGACAAGAAAGGAAGGAACCCACCCACAGGGTTTGCACGTGCCGAGTCATCTCAGACCCAGTCCTGCCCCAAAGCTGCAGCCCACCTGCCCAACACATCCATGCTGACTCAGGTAGGACCTTCTTATTCATTCATTGAGAAGGTCCTGGCCCGGAGGCACTGTGCTCAGTCCAGAACAAAAGGAAGTTGAGATGATGAGCCTGGTGGCAGCAGCTGCTCTGCCCAGGATCAGCCGTGGAGGCCGAGGGCAGAGGAGAGGCCCCCTTTGCTCTTGTGCTGGTGTTGACTGCCACTGTCATGGCAGCAAGGAGGGAGGAAAAGAGGAGGTGCGCAGCCACTGCCCAAAGGCCCATGCCCACAGTCCACTGCTCTGATGGACACAGCTGGACATAGTCCCATTCACCTACATGTCCTTGCCTTGCCTTGGACCCCAGGAAGGCCCTTCAGCCCCACGGAGGAAGTGCCAACCCCCCTGTGGAGCCATGAGAACCCCCACCGGAGGCTCTGCCCCCACTAGGACGGCTGCCCTGCATTAAGCCCAAGGCCACAGGGCTGACTGCGTGGTCTGCATCAAAGTCCAGTCTGTGCTCTGAGAAGTATCTCAGGAGTGAACACAGCATTGAAGTATGACCTTTCACACCCATAGAGTTTCCAAAAGACCATCAGAATTCTTGTCCTGGAGAAAGCACAGTGAGCCGGGTCCATGCTGGCGTTGGGGGGACCGGCCAGCAGACCTCTGGGAAGAGTGAGACAGTCTTCTCATGAGATAAGACACTAAGTTTGGGGGCTGAGTAGCTGGTGTGTGCAGCCCACTGATGATGGTTCATTTCAACCCCCCCAAGACTCTGCCCCCAAGAGTCATTCTGCCACATTTAGTGGTCTGGGAATCCCTGCAGTCACACCAGAGCTGAAGTCGGGAACACCCTGGGCCATCTCGGCCACCTGGGCGAAGCTCTCACTTTTCCAGGAGCAGCCACGCAGCTGTCCAAGTGAGTGCTGAGTAAGTGGCCAAGTGTCACATGCTACAAGCCACATGCCACAACTCTCCTGTCACTTCATTTCTGGAACAGTGGCAGTCAGAGCACATCCTGTGAGGGTCGTCTACATGCACAGTGGACCAAAGCCACAGGTTTCCCTCAGGGAGGTTCTTAGTCTAGTGAGTTGAGTCAAGGATCACAGACGAGGTACATTCTTATGCCCAGCTGGAAGGGAATCCTCGGGACGTTATTCTGACACATCGGTGTCACACCTACAGTGAGGACACCTGGGATCCTGCACAGCATCCAGTCATTGCTCCCGCAGACCCTAACTGGGGGCTTGGAGGAAGCCAAGGGCAAGAAGCAGGAGGCCAAGAGTTTCCCCATGGAGGGTACTCCCCACTCCTGAGCTGTCTCTGCCACCCCAGGGAGAGATTGTCTAGGCATGATGCACCCCCAGGAAAGAACAAAGCAGCAGAGCTGAGGCCACAGGGACAGCAACCCGAGTCACCCCAGAAGGCCTCCTCTCCTGAGCTGTGAGCGCCCCACACACCAGCTGGGAGCCACTGTCATGAACCCCAGGGTAGGGAAAGCCTTGAAGCCATGGAGTAAGGCACAGGGTCTGAGCCTCATGCAGATGGCCCAAGTTTGGGCAGGGCCTCTCACCGAGGCACAGTTAACATGCCACTGACTGACCTCTCCATCACCCACAGGCTTCTCTGTGCAGCATCCCATCCCAGCAGCTTCCATAGGGGAAGACTTACTTATTACAAGTCCAACACAATTGCAAGGTGCAGAAGACCTAGAAACGGCCATCCTCCTGGGCCTGGACACTGGTCTCATCAGGGGTCTGCAGTAAGGACCATGCAGCTTAGGTACCACCCATTGATGAGGGGTCCCAATGGCCTCACCTGTAAAATAGATGCTTCATCTCCACAGTGTCATTGTCCTCTCTGGCTCTGCCACTGATGCTGGAGGAACAGAATGTGGAGAGTGTTAGAGAGCTGACTAGTTAATCACAGATGTCGGGGTGGGTTTGGCAAACCCTGTCTTTCTGCACTCACAGGGCTTGTATAGTCTGCTCTGCATCTGGCCAGGTATCATACGAGCGTGCTGGTGGTGTGCTGGCTGGGCTGGGGTACCAAGATATTGGCCAAACAGCAGTTAAGAAGTTGCTTTTTAAATGAAATGAAGATATTTTAAATGTAGCGGTAGAGGTTGGGTAAACCAAATTACCCTCCATACTGTGGGTGGGCCTCATCTGGCCAGCTGCAGACCTGGAGGGAGGGAGCTCTGCCTTCAAATAGCCTTTGGATTCAAGACGGCAGCCTCAACCCACCCCTGGGTCTCAGGTCACCAGCCTGTCCTGCAGGGAAACTGACAGGCCCCACTGGGCATGGGGGCTGGTGGGTGCTCACAGGGACCAGGATCCCAAGGGCAGCTTCCCCAGTAGGCCCAGGGGGCTGTGGGGACATGGAGCAGTGCCAAGTCACCAACCCATGAGGGTCCCGTGCCTGGGATCCTGTGCGCAGAAACTGTTCACTTTGAAATGAGACTAACATCACACACAAGGTTCCATGCAGCACAAGAAGGGAATCAAAATTTAGGGCAAGACTTAGGCTTTGTCCAACACTCCCTAATGGTCCCTGTAAGTGAAGACCATGACTGGCCAGGGCAGCCACGGGTGCTGTATCCTTGGAGGACAGTGAGTTCTGCAATATTAGTCTCCTCTTCCACTATCTTACAGCCACAGGAGGGTGAGGAAAATGGACCCACCTCACCAGCCAGGTCAGAGACTCAGCCAGTTGTAAGTGCTGACAAGTGCCCGTGGTGTGTGGTGGCAGGTGGCAACCCTGGCTATACCCTCTCCAAAGGCCGTGGTAAGTCACTCAATCACATCTATCTACCCTTTTAATTCTGGACACACTTTTCTGGTGAGTCCATAATTTAACTAGACATAACTATACATGACACTTAACCACATTTATTCGAACCCTGGCTTAAGTACATGGGCAATCCAAGATATTCTTTGTGGATAAATATCAGAACACCAGAAGAACAGAAAAGGGGATAAAATTACCTAACAGGCCCTTCCCATTACTAATTCCTTTCATCTATTTGAAAGAAAACTAGTTGTGACATTCACTCTTGCCACTTGATGGGGACTCCACGCCCGGTGCGTGGAAAGCAGGAAGTGGCTGTCTTGCTGTCCGGCTGCCACGGGCCCAGCGGGCCTCCGCCTGCCGCCTCCCTGTCTCTGTGCAATGTCGGCCCCAGGGAGACGCGTGTCTATTTCATCTCTGGGTCTTTAGCAGGACACGGTGATTTTAGAAGAGCAGTTAAACATGAAAACAGACCTCCGAAAAAGATGCATCCATGTCTGTGTGCTAACTCAAGCCTCATGGCCCACGTTTTACATGCACGATTGATGCCAGCCACAAGCAAAGCCCCACGTAAAGCATTTGCAGCTGTGATGAACACTGCTCTACATTTGCATGTTTTAAAGAATTCCAGGGCAGCAAAATGTGGAACTCATTTTCTTTTAACCCTTTTCCTTTGTGAACCCACAATGCTGGGTGGCTTTTGATGTGACCTATGAGGATGTGTGCACTTTGGCCAATCCATGCTGGCCTTCGGCATGGCGCTCCCTGGTTCTGGTTAGAGGGGTCAGTGAGAGTGGAAACTGATGCAGCAGCAGGTCAGCCCCCTGGATTTGGATTCAGGTTCTGCCTTTGAGCAAACCCTGCAGCTTACAGAGAGAGGCACAGTCATATACTAACCCTCAGACCCCTGTACAGCAAATCCACTCACCAGTTGGGCAATATGTGATCTGGTGAGCAGGCAGGGCCTGTAGACAACAGCAGCTGTTTCCCTCCGTTACCCCGTGTCCTTCCTTCTGCCAACTGTGGTCTAGCCACATCCGCCTATTCTCTGAGCCCCACTGGCCCGGCCTCAGTCTCCAGATGCAGAGGCTAAAGCCTCGGCCCCCAAAGCACTGGGATTCCAGAGATGGGTGGGGCTGTTCAGGAGGTGAAAGCTGCATCTTTGAATTTAGATATCAGCTTTGAAGGAAGGCAACAATTTGATACAGGCAGAGAAAAAATGTCAACCCAGATAAATATCTTGCTATTAGAGTCAGAGTCTTGGCTTGGTGCCTATAGCTCAACCGGCTAAGGCGCCAGCCACATACACCTAAGGTGGCGGGTTCGAATCCCCAGCCGGGACCCGCCAAACAACAATGACGGCTGCAACCAAAAAATAGCCGGGCGTTGTGGCGGGCGCCTGTGGTCCCAGCTACTTGGGAGGCGGAGGCAGGAGACTCACTTGAGCCCAGGAGTTGGAGGTTGCTGTGAGCTGTAATGC
>CAUYTI010161900.1:0-14162 GCA_963575145.1 Galago senegalensis
GGTCCCAGCTACTTGGGAGGCGGAGGCAGGAGACTCGCTAGAGCCCAGGAGTTGGAGGTTGCTGTGAGCTGTAATGCCATGGCACTCTACCCAGGGGGACAGCTTGAGGCTCTGTCTCAAAAAAAAAAAAAAAAAAAAAGAGTAAGTGTGAGTGCTTAATAAATATATTTATGGGGTAATTACACTACGAAGTGGTATGCTTACTGATGAATTTTAGAAAAAATTACTTACTCTCATTCCCCTCTTGTATTTGTGAATTCAAACAAAAAAACAGGGTTATTCTCCTCTGGGTTAAGAGTGAGCCAATGGGAGAGAAGAGATTACCTGCACCTCTCTGTGGGGGGTGGGGGACAGGATTTCATCACCTTCTTCCTTCTCTTCTGTATAAACAAGTTTATTGGGTTATTATTCACCATAGAATCCATCCATTTAAAGCATGCAATTCAATAATTTTTGCAAATGTATACTGTTATTCATAGGTCACTATAATTCTGTTGTAGAAAAGTCCATCTACCCCAAAGGTTGCTGGGTGCCTATGTGCAGTCCCTTCCTGCACTGACCCCACGCCTACTTGCCTGCTTTCTGCCTCTGTATTCTGCAGGACTTTCTGTCTGGACTCTCTCACTTACCATGCTGTTTCTGATAGACATCCATGCTGGGATGTGTATTAATAGTTCATCTTTACTGCTGAGTAATATTCCATTGAATGAAATATACACATTTCATTTATTGATTCTAGCAGATGGACATTTGGTGCATTTCTAGTTGTTGGGTATACTTACGACTGCAGCTGCTGTGAACATTTGTATATATGTTTGGGTGGATGCATATCTGTCTTTTCTCTTGGGCTAAATCTCTGAGTTGTACAGGTACGTGTGGGTTTAACTTTTAGAGAAACTGCCAACTGTTTCCCTAAGTCACCATACCATTTTGCATTTCCACCAGGCAGGTGAGGATTCTCACTTCTCCATATCCTTGTCATCACTTGGCCATCTCAGTTTGCTGGATTTTAACCCTTTTTCTAGAAGGTGAATGGTGATCTAGCCTCTTAGATCTGGAAATAAATTACTTCTGGACTCTAGTATCCAGAGGTGAGTGCTGAATCCCACAGAGGGAGGGCAGGGTGTGTTGGGAGTTATGTACGACATTCCTGGAGGGCACTGGACTGAGAAGTCTTGGGGAGGGAGGGCTGAGGACTCTGATGTCTCTTCTCCCAGTTTCAGGGAAAAAGTGAAAAGTAGAAACATAGTAAAACACTTCACGATGAGTTCAAGGAGGAGTACTATAATAAAAAAAAATTACGACAGTGGAAATAGCTTGAAGTCTTACATTCTAGCTCCAGCTAAGTTCCTAAATAGCTGGATAAGCCTTTTTATCATTTCTAGGCCTCAGATACTTGGTGTGCAAAGACAGAACTTCAAATACTTTTCTTAGGAATCCTTCTGATTCTACCTAGAAAGTCTGAGAATGTCGCTGATGTTTCTAAGATGGAATGCAACATATGCCATGATATCGATAAACACGAAAATTGTATGCTTTTGTCTTAGTAGTAAGACTGTGGTCAGAAAAAGCAAGCTGATATCTTGCTGATAAGATCAGTAAAAATTTACATGAATTTCCTAAATTCTCACACTTGGTGACCCCTCTGCCCCTCACTTGACACGTGCTATAATCTGTACTACTCTCACCTGTGAATTTATATTTCATTATGAAAATAATGAAAGTGGTTATTTCAATTATTTTCTTATCTGTGAGAAGTTGGATAGAGATGCCTAGGTGGGCTGCTTAGATTTTATACCGAGAGAAATGTTGGTACATAATTACCTATAGGTTAGTGACCTGCTTAATGAATCAGGCATGTAGGATCTCTGGTTTGTTTTAGAATGTATGGTTATTTTTCACCCGAAAAACATGTTATTTATGTCGGCTATAGCAGGTTTATTTTACATGAGTGAATAAATATTTTTGCAAGTTCTCAATCTGATTTCTAATATGATTACTATTGATGTGTACAATCCACATAAACAAAATTTTGGGGAGTTCTCGGTAATTTTTAAGGTGTAAAGTGTTCTCATAACCGAGAGGCTTGAGACCTGCTGGTCTGTAGCCCCATCATCCGACTTCGGCCAGTCCCACACGTGCCTTAGCCTTACGGTAACATTGCTTCCTACTTCGACTACGTTGTGGTAAGATTACCTACAGATTCCAAAATCCGATTCACATTTTGATTTCTTATGTTATCTGACCACGATAAAGCCTCTAACATTGCTGTTCACTCTCAGAAATCTTTTCTTTCTGTCCTTGAGGTTGTGGCATCAGCCTCTCCGATGTCTCTCCTCTCACCCCAAAGCTCTTGCAAGGTTAGCTCCTCCTTCTTGCGCGGCGGTTATTTCTCGGGGTTCCAGCCTGGGTTTTCTTTTCTTACCGTTCTACATATTCTCCCTGTGGTGTCTTGCTCAAATGTTTCTTCAGTTTCTGTCAATAGACCAATGATTTCCATTTCTGAATTTCTTTCCTGGGCTTGATATCCTTGTTTCTTTTTTTTTTAATTAAATGATAGCTGTATACATTAATGCAAACATGGGGTACAGTGTAGTGTTTTCATATACAATTTGAAATATTTTCATCAAACTGGTAAACATGATATCCTTGTTTCCAAATACATATCAATGCCCGACAAGCATCCTAAAGGGAACAGGTTCACTGCAAGCCACGAACTTCCCTTTCCTGAGCTCACTCATTTACTTGCATGCACATTTGGATTGACAGTATTATCCATTTCACTGGAAACAACACAAAAGAAAAACAAAAACAGTAGCTTAAAAAACCCTGGCGTCGTCTTTGACTCCTTCTTTTCCTGGCCTCTCCATGCAGGGGCTCCACAGATCCAGTTCGAGCTCCAAAACATCGCGCATGTTCCTGGCTTTTCCTCTTCTTATCCCATTCCACCATCCTTTCCCTGCACCATTGAAACTGCCCCAGTGACCAGCTCACCTGCAGACTCCTCCAGGTACTTTGTAGAGTCATTTTTCAAGCACTCACATGCATCCATTGCCACTTCTGACATCTCAAATCCTTCTGTCTCCCTCCGCATTACAGGGTAACATTCATACTCCTTAAGCAGCAAAAGCTTATGAAGTCTGTTACTTGGCCCTGCTGAGTTTCCCAGGGTCTCTGGGCACGCTCAATTTATGCCCTTTCCCTGGCCATGCTTTGCCTTTGTTTGGATGGTTTTCTCTGTCTAGAGTGTCCATACCTGCTTGTGAGTAGAACTCGGAGTCTGGGTCTCTCTTTAGATGTGATTTCCTTTGTTATCTTCCTTTGTTCTCAGCCCCAGGCACACTTGCATACTTTATCTTGCAAACTCCCAAATCAGTTAGAATCAGGGCCATCATCAGTCTCACCATACTAGGTACTTTTTTACATCTCTGCTTCACCACCAGGCTCTGAGTGGAGCTGTCTGCTCGGTGTCTGCTCACTCCCCCTAACCTGTGTGCGGATGGGTTAGTTGGAGTGGGAGGATGTCAGGACAGGGCTCCTTGCTTTCCCTCTGAACCAGCTGCAGAGATATTAATTTCTCTTCATAGTTAAATCAAGACATAAATATTGAATTGCTTCTTTACTGAGCAAAATGGGTGCCCATACGGTGACGCAGATGAAATGACGTTCTTCCCTCTCTCAGAGGGGCGAGGACTGCTCACTGCCTCTTCCTCTACCAGATCTACCAGATCAGCAACCTGGAGAAAAAGTTAGAGCAGAGGTTTTCAACTGCTGTGCTGTGAGAGGAGCTGAGGTGTGCCATGAAAAATTTTAAAGACCATTAATTAAATTATGTTCAAAAGAAGTTTAAAGCACAGTAAGTATATTCTTTTTTTCCACACTGTTTTTTGATCAACATAATTTAAATGTCCCTCAGAAGTTGAACTTAGGTTCAAGTGTGCCATAAGACAAAAAAGGTTGAGAAACGGTTATTTAGAGGAAAAAAGAGATGTGGAAGGGAGAACTCATGGGGAAGAAAGGGAAAACCCGGCGAATTCCTTGGAAAAAAAGTTACCAAAGGAGATGCAGGAGATAGAAAAAGATTGTGGGAAAGAATGTCCAGCAACAGTACCAAAGAATAGTCGACTTTCTGCCAATAAGAAGTACAGGGAAAAAGAACCACAGGAATGAGAGGAAACTCTGGCAGGATGCAGCTTCACAATTCTTTTCAGAGCTCAAGCTCGGGCGGGCTCCTTGATATTGTCTCTAAAGTGTGTGCTCGCCCTGACTCTTAGATCCTTGTGGGTTTGCTCTGAAAGGCACTTTTGGGTCAAAAGGCCAGAGCCCCCAGTTAGAAGAGGAAACTGTCTTTGGTGGGCGTAGGAGCTCGGACAATTAGGTTGGAGAACTCATCCTAGGAAAAATGCTACGGACCTCACTGCTGAATATCACTATGGGCACCTTCAAAAGTCCTCCCCGTGGGAAGCTGTGCACTGACACCAGTGCCTCGTCCCCCCTTCAATGCAATTTTGGAGCTCTTTTGGTGGAATTATACAATGACATTGTACAGCTGTCATTGTACAAATTATGACAATTAAGTTCGTGAACTTGCAGGAGTAAGCGCTATGTATCTCATTGCTGAATATCATTATGGCCACTAGATGGCTGAGGGAGGCACTTTACATGGGACAGGTTTGGGCATTATCTGAGTGATAGAACTTGTGAAACTGCTTATTTCTAAAGCTTAGAGAATAGTTTAGTGGTTTAAGAAAAGTAAAAAGAAAGAGGGAGAATCCGAATGAAGTGGTTCACGTCTGTAACCCTCACACTCTGGAAGGCTAAGGTGGGAGGATCACTTGAGGCTGAGGGTTCAAGACCAGCCTAGTCAATGGCAGGACTCATCTCTACAAAAAATCAAAAACATAGCCAGGTGTGTTGAGGCACATCTCTAGACTCAGCTACTCAGGAAGCTGAGGCAGAAGGATTGCTCGAATCCAGGAGTTCGAGGTTGCTGTGAGCTAGATTGATGCCTGGGCATGACACAGTGAGATCCTGTCCGTGCCCCCCCACACACAAAAGGAGAGAAATTTTGACTTGAGAAGATTCTCTTATAGGCCTTAAAAACAAATGGAAGAATACTTTGAAAATGAATTTTCAAATTTCATTATGATTTATGTCTTTACAAAATATTTAGTTTTTGCATATTCTGCTGACTTTAAAATGATTAGGTAAGGTGTGTTTCTGAACACCAGCCAGAAAGTGTATTTTACACTTAAAGTGTTATAACACTCACCTAAACTTTTCATTAAAGAATGAGGGATTTATAAGTTCAGTCCTTATGTTCTGCTGTAATTTTAAAATCATGATTAAATTTATAGCTTATTTTACACTTAAAGTGTTATAACACTCATCTAAACTTTTTATTAAAGAATGAGGGATTTATAAGTTCAGTCCTTATGTTCTGCTGTAATTTTAAAATCATGATTAAATTTATAGCTTATTATTCTTCAACAGAAGCAATTTGCATCTGCAGCTTATATCTCTTGTATGTTCTTTTTTTTTTTTTTTTTTGACGGGGGCTGGGTTTGAACCCACAATCTCCAGTATATGGGGCCAGTGCCCTACTCCTTTGAGCCACAGGCACTGCCCCCTTCTATGTTCTTTAAACAGGAATTCTTTCTTTCTTTCCTTTCTTACCTTTCCTTCCTTTTCTTCCTTCCTTTTTCTTTCCTTTTTTCTTCCCTTCCTTTCCCTTTGTCTTTCTCTCCCTCCCCTCTCCTCCCTTCCCCTCCCTCCCTCCCTTCCTTCCTTCCTTTCTTTCTTCCCAGTCTGATTTTGTCACTCCTGGTAGAGTGCTGTAGTGTCACAGCTCACAGCAACCTCAAACTCCTGGCCTCAAGTGATCCTCCTGCCTCAGCCTCCCAAGTATCTGACAGGCACCCGCCACAGTGCTTGGCTATTTTTAGAGACGGTGTCTCACTCTAGCTCAAGCTGGTCTTGAACTCATGAACTAGGTAATCCACCCTCCTTGGACTCTCATAATGTTGAGATTATAGGCATGAGCCACGGCGTCCCACCCAAGGAATTATTTCTGAAGTATGACATCAAAGAGAATTAAGATTTTGCATACAATCTCATTAAAATCCTATATAAATGTATGAAATGAAAGAAATTACATGTGACAAGTGAGGTCAGTAGGCATCTCATCAGTATCTTAAACCAAACTCCTGATTACTGGCCCTGTTTCATCGAAGATCAAGGTAGTAGCTGGTTTGGTTCCTAAGACACATCTACAAGGTCAGACAGTTAAATTCAGAGACAGATTTGTAGGCAGAAGTATACTGCTTCTGGGCTGGGCAGGGTGGGTGGAGCACCCCTGCAATCCTAGCACTCTGGGGGGCTGAAGTGGGATGGATGGCTTGAGATCAGGAGTTCAAGACCAAACTGAGCAAGAGTGAGATCTCATCTCTACTAAAAAAGTAGAAAAAAATTAGCCAGACAGCATGAGCCCATAGTCCCAGCTTCTTGGGAGGCAGAGCCCAAGAGTTTGAGGTTGCTATGAGCTGTGATGATGCCTCTGCAGTCTACTCAGAGTGACAGAGTGAGACTCGGTTTCAAAAAACAAAACAAGACAAAGCAGCCCCACAAGAAAATGCCCAGTCAAATTCAGTGTTTAGCTTCATGTCCCTCCTTGTCCTTACCTTCTCTCTCTCAAACCTGGCCCATGAATCACAGTGTGTTGGAGCCTGAAGAGGTAGAATGGGTTGGGCCAGCTCCTTACAGGACTCGTCCTGAAGTGAGGGCTAAAGAGAGGCCAGGCCCACCCTGACCAGCCCTCTCACCTGGGGCACAGCCATGGGCTCCCAACCCAGGTCCTCTTGGTCACAGCCATCACATCACATCCACCCTCTGTGCTTTGCTGCCATTGACAAGAGTGTGCGACTGACATTCCGCAGTCTGCAATACGTTTCAGAGTCTTGAGCCAATCCATTGTAAGAGGATCAGCGCTGGCTTCCCATGTTAGGACAGACTATTCAGCAATCTTTCATTTTGGTTCCAATGATAAAAGGGAGGGAAGACAGTAGATGGACACAGAGCAGGACAGTAGGAAACGGAAGCAATCTCGCTCAGCAGTTTGGTGCGAGGACCCAGGCTCCCACTGCCTGGCTCCTTCCTCCAGCTGGGGCACCTACCTGCCCACCGTGGTGTGGCCAGGGCCCGTTGCTTGGTCTCTCTGGCCTCTGTTGTGGGGTTTCTGTGATGATTAGACAAACTAACAAACTAAGGGATGTATCAGCAGGCCTGACCCGGGGGAGCACGCAGCACAAGTGTCGGTGGTGGCAGGAAGAGCTCTTTTTGCTTAGAGGAGCCTGGTGTCAGGCAGAGTCACTCATCTGTGACAACTGGTGGTCTCCTGAGCACTTCCTCCCTGATGGAGTCCTGCTAAGCTGCCCATATTTAAGAGCCTGGCCAGGCCCCTCAGGTGCTGCATGCTGCGTTTTTCAGCCTGACTCTCAGAGACCCATACAGGAATAGGGAGGATCTTTTTAGGGCCGTGGTGAGCCAGCTCATCTCGCCCTCTTCCTCCAAGAGGAAGACACCTCTGCTCCCTAAGAGGCTTCGCGTAGGGTATAGTCTTCAGAGTACAATTTCTGGGTTACATGGTAACTCTATGTTTTATTTTTTTTAATGAACTGCCTATTTTCCAAAGTGGCAGCATTGTTTTACATTCCTATCAGATTCTATTTCTCAACAAACTCATCAGTACTCACTATTTTCTGTTGTTTTGACTGCAGCAATCCCAGTGAATGTGAACTGGTACTTCACTGTGGTTTTGTTTGTATTTCCCTAATAATTAATGATGTTGGATACATTTTCAAGTGCTTTTTGTTGATTTATATATTTTCTTTGGAGAAATGTCTATTTAGGTCATACACTCCCCCTCTTTTTAGATGAGTGACAAAATTTTATTCTAAAAATTGAACTTGGTAAAAAGGATCATGCCAAAAGATGATCATTATAATAAAGATGGGAGAAATGTAATAGGAATTTGTTTTAAATTTTTTTCCTGCAAAGTACAAAATTAATCACCATATTATACTTTCAACTCTCATGTAGCTGTATATGAATTATTCACTTTGTGAATTATCAAAAACATCTTAAGTCAAAAGCATCTTCTACATCAGGATTGATTTATCTTTGAGTAAATATAATCTCAAGGCATACCAACAAATGTAAACATTCATATCTATATCTATATTTTTTAAAGAGACAGGGCTTGCTCTGTTGCCTAGGCTGGAGTGTAGTGGGTTTTCACAGGTTTGATTCCACTGTGATCAGTAAGGGAGTTTTGACGTGGTTCATTGCTAACCTGGGTTGGTTCACCCCTCCTGAGGCAACCTAGTGGTCCCCTGCTCTCAGGAGGTCACCATATTAATGCTGAACTTAGTGTGGACACCCAATCAGCATAGCACATTTTTATATATGGTGTGTGGGAGAGGTCCAACTTCAATGTTTGGCCCATGGATACTCAGTCCCATTTTTTGAAGAAACTATTCCTCTCATTGAATTGTCTTGACACCCACGTCCAAATTCAAGTGACCATTAATAACGGGTTTATTTCTGGACTCTGTGTCTTACTCCAACCCCCTATGTCTCTACCGATGCCAACCTTAATTACTGCGGCTTTTTACTATGCTCGGGCAGGATAAGTCCTCCAACTTTGTTCATCTTTTTCAAGACAGTTGTGGCTAGTCTTGATCCTTTGAATTTTCATATGACTTTTAGGATCAGCTTGTGAATTTCTGCGAATAAGTCAGCGAGGGTGTTGAAAGGAAATGTATTAAAACCGTAGCTCAGTTTGGGGAGTATTGTCATCTTAATATTAAATACTTCTGTTCATGAACCCGGGGTATCTTTTCTTTATTTAATTTTTTAAATGTCTTCGTAGTTTTCATTGTACTTGCACTTCTGTTTGTTTTTTCCTGGTTTTTTCTTTTTTTAATTTCAGATTAATGTAAGGGTACATATCATTCGGTGACATTGTTTCCATTAGTTAGGTAAAGTCCAAGTTGCAGTTGAGTTCTTCACCCAGGATCTCTGACATATACCCCTAGCTGGTGCTCAGTAGGTGAGATCTGACCATACTCCCTCCTTCTATCCCTCCCACATTTTTGCACTTCTTTTGTTAAATTTATTTGTAGGTGTCTTCTTGTTATTGACAATATTGTAAACAGAATAGTTTTCTTAATTTCCATTCAGGATTATTCATTGCTATTGCATGGAAGCACAATTGACTTTTAAAAAATTGATTTCATAGCCTGCAACCTTACCAAACTCATTTATTAACCCTGAAAGTTTTTTTTCTAATGTGCATTAGTTCGGTTTTTGAAATGCTGAATTATAAGTACTAGCATGCTGTTGAATTCAAAGCTCTAGGGATCAAGAAAAGTCTGAGACAGTTCTGGGATGGAGCTCCAGAGTCAAGGGAGCAGAAGAGGTGAGCACAGTGGGAGGCTGAGATGCCTCTGCTGGGCCTCAGGAAATGCCAGTGACCGGCAGAGACAGCACAGTAAAAAGCAGCATGCTCATTTTATTTTATTTTATTTTATTTTTGAGACAGTCTCACTGTGTCACTCTGGGTAGAGTGCTGTGGCATCACAGCTCATAGCAACCTCAAACTCTTGGGCTTAAGCGATTCTCTTGCCTCAGCCTCCCAAGTAGCTGGACTACAGGCTCCTGCCACAGCGCCTGGCTGTTTTTTGGTTGTAGTTGTCTTTGTTGTTTAGCTGGCCCAGGCCAGGTTTGAACCCGCCAGCCTCAGTGTATGTGGCCAGCGCCGTGACCCTGTGCTATGGGTGCCGAACTGGCTCATTTTATTCTTATCTAACAGTTATGGTTAAAAGTGTGAGGTTTTTTCCCCCCAGAAGTTTTCTTTTATATTTCTCCTGATGCCAGTGAATTTGGATGAATGGCCCTTCCAAGAACTTTCATACCAAAGCTTCCTTTATCAAATAATATAGAAAATATTTAGTTAAATACTGCTAAACATTTTGAAAACAGAAGTAACTTCCTCATAATATCATTTGTTGTTGATGGTTACTGTCTATGATCATTTGAGGTCGAGCTTAGGGACTCGGGTCTCGTTGCGACTGATCTATTGGAATTATCTGAGAGCAGACTTCTGTTTAAATGGATGGAAACACAAGATGCCAACCTGAATTGTTTTTGAGGCTAAATTAGAAGACATTATCCCAATGAACGGCACGTAGTCAAACAGGTAGAAGAATCTGGAAGTGTCTATCTCCATTTCCTCTTGATTTTGTTCCTAGTTGACATTCCTTTTGCCCACAGAGCAGGCTCCCTGTCAGCCATCTGCCGGGGTGTTGCCATCATTGATACGGATGCTCCAATGTCAGCAGGTGTTTTCTCACCTCAGAAGTCTTTCATGTTTCCTTTGGATGCATTGCAACCCTGGATAAAAACTTGTTTGCCTGGAATGGCTTATCTCTTTCTAGGACCGGCTGGCTGGAAGATGTCTGAGGTCCTGTTGCCAGGGAATTCTCCATCAGAATATGTCTTTATGACTCACTAAACTTTCAGGTCGGGGTTCCAGGTAGTGTGTCTGGTATTATATACAGCGTCTACATGGAAACCAGCTAAAATGTTTTGATTCAAAACTTTGTCTCCAGCAATATCTAGGATTTTTTTTTTTTCTGTAGGAAATAGGTTTAGCACCTGGTGACCTTTCTTCCTTGATTTCCAGTCAGACAATTGACCAAAAGTTTTAAGTTTGAATACATATTGCTACTTTTAAACATATAGTACAGCATGATATTTAGATAGTTGACACTTGAAAGAGACAGCTTGATGGTGAGTCAACTTAGTATTCTTATCATTTGCCAGTCATATGGAAAAAATAAAATCCTAGATGCATCAGGAAAATAATCAAAATAATTAATTATATTAATAAGAACTGCATGTTCACTGAAATTATTTTATGGGCTTAATTATCAATTCATTTAAAAAATCTATTTGCATTTTCACTAGATGAAGTTTAATTGTCCTAAATTCTTAGTTTATTTTTATTTTATTTCATTTTTATTCATTTATTTTGAGACAGAGTCTCACTCTGTCACCCTGGGTAGAGTGGCATGGCATCACAGCTCACAGTACCCTCAAACTCTTGGGCTCAAGCAATCCTCTTGCCTCAACCTCCTGAGTAGCTGGAACTACAGGCATGCACCATAACGCCCGGCTAGTTTTCAGTAGAGACAGGGTCTTGCTTGTGCTTATGGTGGTCTCGAACTCCTGAACTCAAGCAATCGATTACAGGCGTAATCCACCATGCCCCGCCTTAACTTCTTACTTTAAATTTTAGGTTATATTGTCTTCTTTGTATTGTTAAAAGTGAAATATGGTCTATCCATCAAGCTGATTTGGGAAATTTAAGCATTTTCTTGTGTACTAAGGTGGCCATGCTCCCTAGCTCAGATCCTTTTAAACCTCCCTCTTCCATATCAGGAATTATTTTATTGAATTGATTGATGTAATCAAGTTGGTTTTCCTCTTGTAAATATAATTAAGGTCTTACACTGTTATAATAAATAGCAAAATTAAAATGTATTTATTTTATTTTATTTATTTTATAAATAGACTCTCGCTCTATTACCCTGGGTAGAGTGGTGGTGTGGGGGCTCACAGCAACCTCAAACTCTTGGATTCAGGAGATTCTGTTGCCTTAGCCTCCCAAGTAGCTGGGATGACAGGCACCAGCCTTTTGGTTTTTTTTTTCTATTTTTAGTAGAGACTCCAGAGCTCAAGTAATCCACCCACCTGGGCCTCCCAGAGCTATCTGTGTTTTCAAGGAAGGGAGGCCTCCCAGGAGGCGTCTCCCCGCCGCCCCCCTCTGCCAACTCCCCTTCCTCTGTGCCCACTACCTGAGAGCAGCGAGGTTCTTCTCTCCACAAGTTCAGGCCAGGTCAGAGAAAATCCCAGGCTCATCTGTCCATCCTCTGAGGCCTGACAGGCAACAGAGGACACTTGGAATGGGAAGGAATTACTGTTCTTTGAGAAGAATTCAGCATTCGTGGCCTCATTTTCTTATTCTCTTCTTTCAAACTCCACCTGGTTGATCTATACCATTCCCGACTTGTGTTGTCTTGAGATAAGGTGAGGCTGAGGCGTCTCTGAGGAGCTGCTGGACTGAGTTTCCTTATATATGAATCTTATCAGGTGTGTTTAACACAACCTTTCTTTTGTGTCTTTTTTTGGTAATTTTTTTAAATATGTAAGAACAGGTATTTAAATATGTCTTCTTTCCAGATTATTTTAGTTTGATGAAATAACCAATAATATTCAGTTATGCACCTGAAATGTATTTCTAAGCCTCAGGGGTTTCCAGTATTGATTCAGCCCTTGGGGGTGGCACGGACTGAAGGAAGGAAGGAAGGAAAGTGAGAACATGCCCTTGGCAAGCCTCTTGCTGGACTTGGTCAGTACCTGTGAGGGGCCACTGCCCTGGGTGCGGCTTCGGTGTGGCCTTATTCATTCTTTTGGCCGCTATTTTTACCTTTATGAATGGTGTTCCCTCCAAAGACTAGCTAAGGTACAACAGAATGCCCTGAAGATGCACCCTGTTCAGTTAGATGTTGGGTTGAAATCTGCTAAGGACTAGAGGAATACTGGGGTCAGCCTGAGTGCGCGGGCAGCACCTAGCCCACCAGCCTCACCGGCGCCTGCCTTGGGTCGTTTCCAGGCACTCACCATGGTGCTGACTCCTGCTGCCCCCTCTGTAAGTATCTGCTTTAAAGACGAGAGGCTCAGAGTGACCTGCCCAGTGTCATGTAATGACACAGGTAATGAGCAGCAGGGCCACGATGTGAACCTAGACTTTTAAAAGCTTGTCACATAAATGACACTTCTCCCCTGGCTCTCCTCCTCATGAGTGTGTGATGCAACATGTACCCAAACTAGAAAGTGTGGGATGTGAGCTGGCTCTTCAGGACTTGGTCTTAGAGTTATGGCTAGGGGCATAGAAACGACCCCCTTTCCCCCGCAGGTACAGGCTGGGACCCTCCTTGGCCGAATGGCTGAAATCTGATTTAGCTTTACTAAGGCTCCCTCAGACCCCTGGTTTAACTGTAGTTAAAGGGGACACAGTAGGGGGTTCTCAGGTGTCAACCCACTTCCTCCGCTCCTCTGAGTGCACCTTCCTCACGGTACATATTGTCCTTTGGGTTTCTTCAATATAGATAATCCTATATCTTCCTATAAGAAGATTTCTCCTTATCTTCTTATAGGAAGATACAGGAGGATTATTCTTCTTACAATCCCCCTTTCCCCTGCATTTGCTGTATTGAGCACTCAAATGTTGGGGATCTTTGTAAAATTCACAGCAAGTACTTTAATGGAGATAAATCATTCCTCAATCTTTAAATCACTATATCTCGAGGCACTGAGAAGTGACTTTCTAAAAATGAAGTAACAAGAGGTGGAACCTGTGAACTCCACCGTTCCTCATCTGGTATTTTGAAATCCAAGCAGCTCTAAAAACTTCAGGCAAAACCTAGTCTGATCCAACTCGTAGTGTGGTTCTTAGAGTCTTCACATTGCTTACTGTAAAATCCACGATGATGTGACTCAGAAGACTCGAGCTCTTCCCATGTTGATGGATTTGAAGGCTTCCCCATCTGGGGTGAGTCTACTGACTGATGACCCCAGGATGGGGTCTGGATGGGGCCCTGGAATTGTCACAGGCGGGGACCATACAGTTTCTCACACAAACTCAACAAAACATCTAGCAAGTAAATTTATATTTTGATTTTTTATTTAAATTTTAGATTAATATGAGGGTACAAATGATTAGGTTACCATTTTTTTCCATTCTCATTTGATTTGTTTCCATGTTTCAGGTAAAGTTCAAGTTGTAGTTGAGCTTTTCACCCAGAAGGTGTGCTGTGTACTCTTACACTGCACCTTAGGTGAGAGCTCACCAACCCCCCTCCTCCCTCCCCTCTCTCTCCTCTCCCTACCCCCTACCTCTTTTCTCTCCCCCCTCTCTCCTCTCCCTCCCTCTCCTCTCCTCTCCCTCCCCTCTCCCTCCCATCTCTCTCCTCTCCTTCCCCTCCCTCTCCTCTCCCTCCCCTCTCCCTCCTCTCCCTCCCCTCTCTCATCTCTCTCCT
>CAUYTI010161901.1:0-17258 GCA_963575145.1 Galago senegalensis
GTTGTGGCGGGCGCCGGTAGTCCCAGCTACTTTGGAGGCTGAGGCAGGAGACTCGCTTGAGCCCAGGAGTTGGAGGTTGCTGTGAGCGTGATGCCATGGCACTCTACCCAGGGGGATAGCTTGAGGCTCCGTCTCAAAAAAGAAAAAAATTTTTTGGTTTTATTTATTAATTTATTTTTTAGCGATAGGGTCTTGCTCTCTTGCCCTGATTGGAGTGTGGTGGCACAGTCATACCTCACTACAGACTTGAACTCCTGGGCTCAAGTGATTCTCCTGCTTCAGCCTCCCCAGCAGCTAGGACACCAGGCATGTGCCACTATGCTGGACTAATTTTTTTATTTTAAGAGACCGAGCCTAGCTATATTGCCCAGGCTGGTCTCCAACTCACAGCCTTAAGCAAATCCTCTCACTTTGGCCTCTCTATATGTACTCTTCTGAAACAGAAACCTGTAATATCAAGCCAGTAAAAAGACATTAACAGACTAAAAGATAGTTACTATCTTTTGAAAGTATTTAAAAAAAATCAGGGGATGTTTGATAATCACAAAGGATTATGGGATTTTAATTAAATTTGTATTGTGACAAATTGAAGCAAGAAAGAAGAGCAGAAAGTAGGAAGATCCTCTCCTCCCTCTGACCTGTACCCCAGAGGTAGTCTTTGTTGCCATTTAGTATGTATCTTTCCATATTTTCTCTGTTACGGTAACATAATAGCAATCATACTTATATAACATTTACTATGTGCTTTATACATATTAATTTATTTAACCTACACAACAACCCAGTGGGATAAATACTATCTATTATTATCATCTCTGTAACAGCACTGAACAAATTAAAGTGCTAAGAAGTTAAATAATTTTTTTTCCTGAAAATTATACAGCTAGTAAGTGATAAAAAGAGTATCTATGCTCTAAACCACTATACTAAGTCATCTGTCATCAAATACATATTTATCTATCGTTATAAGCCAGCACGGTATTTCTTTTAACTGACTTACACATTTTGGTAAAAAATGTTCTACAATCCGTTTTTCTGATCCACACTCCTTTTATTTAATAATGTATCGTGTACGTCTTTCCAGGTTGTTTGAAGGAAGGTATTTCTGACGACTGAACCAGTAAATCAGAGTGCTCCGTAGGTCACATATCAGTGTTGGTAGATTAAACTTCTCTGATAAGCACATCCAAATTTGTAATTGTTTTCACACAACGTAAATTTATTCCTCATGTTAACTCCCTAGAAAAGGTTCAGGTCAGAGAATGGCTGTCTTCTGTGCTGTGACTCAGGGACTGAGGCTCGTTCTAACTTGTTATTTTTGCATAACCAGAGCATATTGTCATCTGCATGACTGAGGCTGGCTGCCATGTCTAGGATCTGGCTGGTGGAAGGGAAAGGGAATATTGGGGGGGGGGGGAGGCTTTCTTAAAAGACTGAGTCCTGGAGTGCAATTTATATCACTTAACGCTTACATGCCTCATGGAGAATCTAGTCACCTGGCCATCCAACTGCAAAGGAGGCTGGGAAATGTCTATTAAGGAGATAATAGATTTTGGTGTACAGCTAGGGACTCTGCCACAGGCAGGGCTGTACATTTGTTTAATTTCATATGTGAGAAAAATGTAACACATTTATCTCATTGAAAAAGAATTACTTGTCTTTAAATGTGTCACAGGCATTTGTCAAACGGGCATACCTCTAGTTAGTGGCAGATCAGGAAAGGAAACGGGATCTTCTGACACCCCTGCCAAAGCTCTTTCTACTTAATGCAAGACTACTTTATTTTGAAAGGTTAATGAAGTATGAGCTTTTTTCAGTGACGATAAACCCTACTGGAAATATCTCTAGCTGGTGAGATGTTGACGCTTTTGAGAGAGAGAGAGAGATTGATTGAGACTGACTTTTTTCTACAGAGTATGGGGTTAATTTAATTTGAGAAAATGGTTGTCTCGTCAGTTGGTAGAAGCAGCCTGCAGAATGTAGACCATATTGCTGGCATAATTATTTTAGATGTGAACAAATGAGAGAACATTTTGATAACTATGAAAATCTCTGTTTGTTAACGATGGGACATCATTCCCTGCTTCCACAATCACTGAATGGGCTTCCATTAAAATATTCCTTCTTTATTGTTCAGATACTTGCATATCAGCCGTGACTGAGTGGATTTTTTTTCTTCTAGTGAATTTGGACAGGTCACTTGGATAACTTAGGTTTTTGAACATTGTTTTTCAGCAGGCATATATAGTTGCTTTTGCTTAAATTAACCAAAATCTGTCTCCATTTGCCATTGTCGTTAGAGCTACAGGCGTGCGATTCTTAATGGTGGAGGAGACTTTTGTTTATTTCATCCAACTTTTCTATCTCAGAGCATGAAGAACACATATAATTCACAGCTCCTTGAAAAACCACATTGCCATAAATTTATGTATCCTTTTACTGAAGATACATCTCATACATGGTTCTTGCAAACTGTTTCTCCAGACTGCTACACATTTTTTAGTAATGCTACAGGACGATGTCTTTAAATATCTATAAAGGATCATAGATGTCATCGTGCGGGATTGCAGCAGGTACTCACTCTCCTGGAAGTGACAGGTGTGTCTAACTTATTTTCTCTGCTGCTTTTCAACTGGGGAAGAGTGCCTGAAGCAGGGCTGTCATATCGGCTGCATGCAGGGCAGGCTGCTGGAGAGCACGTGGCATTAGCACCACCCCCACTAGGGGATGCAGACTATTCACCACGTGTGGACACAATTCATCAGGTGTGTCCCCCACAAAGACAACAAGCAGGAAGAGCAGTCTTCCCAAAGCAGCCTTGCTCTTCCTAAACAAATCTACAGAGCTGTTATATTCATGGGAAGACTTCTCATTGCAGGTTTATTAAGGGAAAGAAATGAGGTAATCAAGTTAATTGTTAAAAAAACAAAAAAGGCTCAGCACCTGTGGCTCAAGTGGCTAAGGCGCCAGCCACATACACCTCAGGTGGTGGGTTCGAATCCAGCCCAGCCAACCAAACAACAATGATGGCTGCAACCAAAAAATAGCCAGGCATTGTGGCAGGTGCCTATGGTCCCAGTTACTTGGGAGGCTGAGGCAGGAGACTCGCTTGAGCCCAGGAGTTGGAGGTTGCTGTGAGCTGTGATGCCACAGTGCTCTCTACCCAGGGGTACAGCTTGAGGCTCTGTCTCAACAAAAAAAAAAAAAAAAAAAAATTTTTTTTAAATGCACCCTTCTGATCAATAGTTGCCAGGATAAATTACTGGCATCAGGAAAATACTAACTGATTTTTCAATGTCAAAACCTTTGTGATATTGGTGCATGGAATTATTTAATTCCAAGTAAAAACCGGAGGTATGCTTTTTAGTAAGTGATACATTTCCTCCATCTAGATCTGCACAGCATTATGGGGTATCATTTTTTCAACTACTGATAGTCCTAAAAAGCAAGGTATTTAAATAAAGTAGACTTACAGCTCAACTATTCAAAATTGTAGTTTTAGGGAAAATCTTTAAATATAAAATGATGTATCACACTGGAGGGAAAACCTGAAAAATAATTCTGCTAATCAGCCGACCCTTTATAAGTTGTATATTCTGTGCCAGGTTACTAAGCAAACGGTAGGAGAACAAAAGCCATTTGGAGAAAGCTGTCTGGGCCATCACTGGTAATTTGAGCTGGCTTACTTTCCACTTGCGACACAGAAGCTTCATCGTGTACAGAAACACTAAATGGTTAAATGTGCAAAAGAAATCTGTGACAGATTATAAAATCAGCTTATGTCGGTTGAAGCAATTAAAGCCCTTAAAATTGCCTCTGTATCTGAAGTGGTACAGAAAGTACCAATAGTTTAAAATAATTCTTTTGAAATGAGCATGTTTAATGTAATCCAATTTTGGTATATTAAATTTAAGAAATACTTCCCAAGGGTTTGGTGTCAGAGACAAGGGAAAAGGCTCCGAACCCATATATCTAACTATCGGACTGCTTGCTCTCCACCAGACCTGTACATCCAACCGTCCCCCCGCTTACTCTCCATTTCTACTAAATGTTGCAGAGGTCCTCTGAAGCATGTTCAAGCCTGAGCTAAAGTTTCTCTCAGATCTGGTTCCCTTTCAGTGCTTCCCATCGCGGAAAAGAGCTGGTCTTACGTCTATGATGAAAATATGAGGGGACCATTAGCTGAAACTGGATGAGGAAAATATGGATGTGTGAGAGAGAGATGCATTCGTTTTAGCCATGTTGAGTGATATGGGGCCAGGCAGGCAGAAATATGCCGTGAATACTTGGGAGTTAAGATTCTGGGGAGATAGATGTGGGTTGGGATGTGGATTTGGGCATCATTTGCAGAGAAGTGATGAAATTAAGGAGGACAAATGAGCATTTGAGAGGGAAACCAAAAAGAGAGAAGGGAAAGGAACGGGAGAAGCATATCGTGTATCACAAAATCAAAGGGAGTTCAGTGAGAAAAGAGCAGTGCCGGCTCGGCGCCTGTAGCCCAGAGGGTAGGGCGCCAGCCACATACACTGGAGCTGGTGGGTTCAAACCCAGCCGGGGTCTGCCAAACAGCAACAACTACAACCAAAAAATAGCTGGGTCTTGTGGCAGGTGCCTGTAGTCCCAGCTACTTGGGAGGCTGAGGCAAGAGAATAGGCTTAAGTGCAAGAGTTTGAGGTTGCTGTGAGCTGTGATCTCATTGCACTCTACCAAGGGTGACATAATGAGACTCTGTCTCAAAAAAAGAAAAGAAAAAGACAAAAGCAGTGCTAAGGATCTCAATAGATGAGGAAGCCACTGGATCTGACAACCTTTAAGAGTTTCAGAAATATGTTGAAGCAGAAGCCAAATTAGTGGTAAAATGGTGTGTGTGTGTTGGTCCTGAGTGCTGATGTCTGGAGTTCCCAGCTTTCTCATCTCTGAAATGAGAGGATGCCCTAGGTAACTCTCACCTGTAAGATTCTAAGAAGTTGAAGTAGAATTTTCAGTGAATGAAAGAATAAATTCATAAAACGACATGCATTTCCTATCAGTTCCATAGATCAGGGTAAGTGGTTAGAATTGATTCCTTACTTCAAGATGTCCTGCTGGCAAAGGAATACGATTGGTAATAGATTATCAAAGGGGACAGTAATGAGAGAAGGATTTTCAAGATAACAAACACATATCTCTTTTGAGTTATCATTTTTTTTATCTTGTAATACTACAAAATAAAAAGATATAGGAGACTCTTGGCACTTAATTTTCTGATACTGATTTCTGTTTTGACTTTTTGTGAATATATGTATAATGTGTAATTCTGCTAAGTATGGATTTCTTTTTCAAATTTTTTAAAACTTCTTTCGGCTCAGCGCCTGTGGCTCAAGTGGCTAAGGCACCAGCCACGTACACCTAAGGTGGCGGGTTCGAATCCAGCCCGGGCGTGCCAAACAATGATGGCTGCAACTGAAAAAAAATAGCCAGGTGTTGTGGCGGGTGCCTGTGGTCCCAGCAACTTGAGAGGCAGAGGCAGGAGACTCACTTGAGCCCAGGAGTTGGAGGTTGCTGTGAGCTGTGATTCCACAGCACTCTACCTAGGGGGACAGCTTGAGGCTCTGTCTCAAAAAAAAAAACAAACCTTTCTTCTTTGATTTTTTTTTTTTACTGTTAATCTCTCTTTAGTATGAGGTATAGATTTCTTAACCTTTGACAACATTATTTAGATCACAGCATTGGTAACCCTGGAATTCAAAAGGCGTAAGGAATAGCAAAATAGACATGTGGGCAGCCTTGTTTTTGGCAATTGTTTATACATTGCCAGAGTTTTTCCAAAAAATTCAACCTATTCTCAAGACATGTCAGTAGGTGATTTGAGGCATACAGGGCTGTAAAATAATTGTTTGAATCTCACGTTCAGATTTTCAATATCTATCGTGAAGCGTTTTGAAAGGCTGATGTCAATCAAGGCCAAGGCAAGCTGACAGATTCTAAGTACTTTGAATGGATTTATTTCTCAATATAAAATTATTGCTATACAACAGGCATGTAAATGTCCTTTTCAAAGTCTTTTCTTCCCAGTTAGTATTTTTTCTTTAGAAGTTTATTTATAAATTTATTATAAGTTATTGATATTTACTGTCATGGCTTTATAATATATAGTATATGTAATATATTATACAATTATTTGTTTTCTGGGATGCTTACTTTAACAAAAATCCGTGAGATGGATTTTCTCAGTGAAGAGGGCTTGATTTACAAAACTGGATTCTGGAATTTACTGACAGTCATTCCAGCAAAAAAGGTTTTATGTGATAGCTATCTTGAAGAAGGCATTCATCAGGGAAGCCGAGGGCATGCTGGATAAATTCTCTCATTCCACCAGAGGGATTCAGCTGTCTTTCTTAAATCTGAGATACGAGTCAGAGGCACATCAAAATGGGGAAAAAATAATTTTGACGCACAGAATCCATCAGAGTATTTAAACAATTAAAATTTTACTTTACTTCAGAATAAGTTTACAGTTGAAAAATGATATTTACTAAAGCCACAACATCATTCATACAGACAAAACTTTTATAGCAAAACCTTGGTACATGAGCATTAATAATCTGAATACTATATATGGATATAGAAGATATTTTAAAAACGGAAATGATGTATTCCAAAGGCTGTAATAGGCACAATATATATGCTTGTATTGGGTCTGCAAGCATTAGACTATCATTCGTTAAGTGTGATCCAAGAAGTTGCAGATTTTTCAGCACTACGTACTGAAAAGATGTAAAGGGATATCATAGTTATTCTGATGTTGAAAAAGCATGTACTGTCAAGACTACAGAATAGGAGCAGCAAGCCAAACCAACAGACAATTCCTTAGGTTTTAGAAGGAGTTATACACCTATGGCTTTTTCATGTTTACTTTGAGACTGGTTAGCAAGTCTGGCAGGTGGAAAAGAAGAAATTAGTCTACAATAAAGCATTAAAGACATAATCTACAAGGCATCTGATATTTAACAGGTTTAAAGTTGGAAAAAAAAATTGAGCTTGATCTTAGAAGAAAATTGCAAGGTACCCATGTATTACACAGCACCACCCCCCCCCCCCCCCGCTTCTTCCCATCAACCTTGTGGGGCAAGAATCTCTTACGCAGAAAAGTAAGAGTGTTCAAATGACAAGATGGGAAAATACTTAAGATGAACAATTAGAATCCGTTTTTAGCAACTCTAAAGAATATAGGTTTTCCAAGGACCCAGAAACTGAGTTTGGTCCTTAACATAGAATTTTCTTATGTTTTTGTAAAAGTGTGAGTTGAAATATGTATTCATGCTGACAGTGTATCCACACCAGTGAAGGTGAACACGTGGTAAAAATAAGAAAAAATATTGTACATATTTCAGGGCACACTACTACTACATCATATTGAAATTATTCTAGAAGATAAAAATGTACATCTTAGATTCTCAAAGGTTTTATTTTTCAACTAGCAATTAAACATAAGTGTCAAAGCGAATCATGCAGTATTTTTACCTATCAGTACTGTGCTCATGATGGGAGGGTAACAGGATTCTTTTTTTCCTCTTTAAATCTGTAACACTCCAAAGCCATCATGTGGAACTAAAATCACACACAAAGGCAAATCCTGAAGACACGTTAAATGCTTCAAATGCCCACGGAAGCATGCCAGAAACGAGGGCCCTCCTCTGGCACAGAACTGCTGGAGGCCAAAGCTAAAGAAAGCAGTAGGTGCTACTGCCACTTCTAGCTCTTAAATGCTGCTTTTTTGTTTGTTTGACAGAAGGGATTCAGGGGAGGTGGTAGGATCTCTTGGGAGTTAGGCCATAATTTCTGCAGGTTCAGTGACCAACTTGGATCCATCCCAGGCCGTCTTGAACTGTTCAGGAACGGGAAATTCTCTCTGGAAAAAGGCAAGAACAAAGTTATTTAGACGAAGGCTTTCCTTTTGCAATCAGGTGGGAGGCTGATTTGTGCCACATGGTGGGCAAGGAAATTCAATCAAACTCAAAGTCGCATCAGGGAGAGGTCTTCATCACATGAAGACTCAAATCTGTCATGTGTCAGGTCTGTGACTGCATTCTGGTGTCATCACTAAAGCCAGCATTCACTAAGAACCAGGCATTCTTCTAGTACGGGAGATAGATGAACTCAGCCCATCTCACGTGACAACCCTATGAGCTTGGTGTCGCTGAGATGCCAACTATGGGAAACAGAGGCCTGACAGGTCAGGCAGCCGGCCCACTGGTAAGCACAGCAGCCGGAATTCAAACCTTGGCAGTCTCTCTTACTCACTACTCTCCACCGGACTTTAACATGCACCTGAATCAACCAGCAATCTTCCTAAAATGCAGATTCAGTAGGTCTGAGGAACGGAATGAGAATCTGCATTCCTACATGCTCCCAGGTGATGCCAACTCCACCAGTCCCCACAACTAGAGTAGAAAGGCTTTACCCTAAAGTTATCTCTCCAGTCTGACAAATTATAAAAACAGGCTTAGGGTGGAATATACACTGGTTACCCCTTCACCATGTCACCCTACTCTTCCCATGGGAAAACACGTGCACAAAGAAAAACAGAGAGTAAAGAACCAAGATAAAAGTGGTCCTAACTCTCTCCTTTCCCAGACATTGGCTCTCCAGTTATTTCAGAAGAGGATCACAGAGGAGCCTGGGCTTGGCTTCCAGAGCCTCTGTGGACGTGCTGGCCATGTGGTGCTTGCTGAGCCCCATGCCCCTGACGACCTGAGGATGTCTCTGCTCAGGAGATGTCGTATTTCAGTGCAACACACACACAGGAAGTATGTCCCTAGATGCAGGCCCCAGCTGTTTATTTGGCAAGAAGCGATTTCTTCATTTTAAAGGGAAGGCTCTTGCTATATAACAAGTGGCAAATTCTCCTTGAGGGAAAAATCTTCAAAGTAAGTAAGAAAGCCACGGTCTCAATAACCTCATGTGCATGTCTCCGTGTAGCCAGTATCCTTTCTGGGGCTCTTCTTGATGAGTAAGTGAGGATTAGTGTTTGTTCTTAAGCAACAGGCCAAGTAGAGAGTGCTCCAGAGCGCAGGCACCTCTGTGACAGTAACTGCACGACAGCTGCCCCAAATCTGCTCCTGGCAGAGAGGTGACAGCAATGTGATGATGGGTCTTCACTGGAAGGCTGATCTCTTTCAGGATGAAGCATCCCCACCATCCATTCCCACATCACAATGCCCATGGCCAGGCCTCTGGACTGTTCTCTGCCTCCTTCAACTGAAAACACACAAAGAGGGCCAAGGACTGATATCTATAAAAGTGAGGCCTTGCTTTTTCAGCATAAAAGCTCAGGTTTTGATCTATGCTTTAGGCCATTGGATCTCAACGTTGGCTGCACGCTGAAATCACCCTGGGAGCTTTAGCCACTACAGATGCCTGGGTCCCATGCCCAGGGTCTGGTTTCATCAGTCCAGAGCACCCATCCAAGCCCCGTGCACTCCTCAGCAGACCCACTCCACACAGCGGAGCCTTCTGCTTCAACAGCTGACATGGCCGGGCTCACTCCAGTTTCTGGCTCTCCTACTCTGAAGCTGTTCTGTTTTGGCTGTAGCTCTTCAGTAGGGTTTTTTTTTGGTGGAGAGCTCGAGAAAGGACTCCACTAAGCACAAGCATTCTTTTCCACTCAGCCTATCCAGACACCTAGTAGTGAAGCACAGCCTGAGGCTTGCAGAGTTTTGTTTTTTTAAACTGAAATGATGAATTCTAGGCTGCAATAGATGGTATGTAGCTGGGCAGAGCTGAGGAACTCACTGATGAGAAAGGGAGAACATGGCAGCGTCCTGCTGTCACCTAAGGAGATCAACCCACGTGTTCACTGCTGTGTGGACGCTGACGATCGGCCCCAAGCTCACAGGCGAGCTGCCCTCTGCCAAACGTGTGCCTGCTAAGTTAACGTTTTCTCCAGCCCTTTGCTGGTTCACCGGCTCCCTGCACGGTAAGACTCCAAGGGAATTATCTATTTTCTTCCTCAGTAGCAATAATGAGAGGATCCGCCACACTTCGTGATTCAGAAAATGTATTTATTTATACTCCCCTTTTTAATGTGTGAGTAGGATATGTGCATGCTTCTTTTGGAAGCTGCTTTGTCGAGGAGAGGAACTGAAGAACATAAACAGTGGCAAAATCACTTAGGCTAGTGTTTCTCAGAGGGCCGTAGGATGGGCCGATGAGAGTCATCTACGATGCATGTTAAAAATCCACTCTTTGGGGTCTCACACCAAGCCTCCTGAACCCAACCTGCAGGTGCACGGTTTGGGAGCTGGCATTTTCATGAAGCTTCCCAGCCTATTCTTACACTGAGCCCGACAACCTCTGACTTACGTACACCTGCACAAATAAGTCTGCTTATTATCCTCTCTCCTGCCTCCCATTTTTTCCCCTAAAGCATCTCTCTCTCTTTCCTGTTTACCTCCACCCGAGCAAAGGAAAATATTTAGTCCTACACAGTAGGAACTCAGATGCACGCTATTTGCTAAAAGCTAGCCCACTAATGCAATTATTTGTAGATTGCCTTGAGAATCTCAAATCCAAGAGTGAGCAGTCAAGAAGCTAAAAGGAGGGAAGAGATGTGGAAGACAGCTTTCTGAATTCCTCTCCTGCCTGTGAATTACTCTACAAATAAAGCTCACAGGTTGGTAGTTGATTAATCAATCTCTAAGAATGTTAATAACGAAGGCTCAAGAAAAGTTGTTGACAGCCTTTTGAAAGGTACTTACATAATCACCATCCTGAGGGATAAGTATATTCATTTCAGATGACTTAGCGCTCACAATCGCACAGTCTAATGCATCTTCACTGAGGTATATGTGGCATCCTTCTGTCTTATTAATGGAAATTGTTGGCACTCTCCCCATTACCTAAAATAGAAAAAAAAATCTGGGACCAAAGCACAGGAAGAGAAATCACAGTGCCCCCAAATGAGCACGATCTAGATTCCTCTCGGCATTAGCTCAGGCTTAACCAAGCCTAAGGATTCACTGGGTCAGAGCTGGAGAGGCTTGGTTAACGGCAGAAGTCTCCAGGCTGAACAGGAGAAGCGTCATCTGGGGACAGAGTGAAAGGACCACACAGGGGATTCTCAAACCTCAGGGTCTCTTTCCTGAGACAAAACGAAAGGATTAATTTGGAAACCGCTAGATGTTCAGAAAAAGCCTCACAACCTTGCCAGTGGATTTGAAACATATATTTGATTTCATGATAAAAGAAACAAGATGTATTTGCTTTCATCTGCTCAAAATTTAAGTTCTGACAAATCGCTACAAAACTTGGATTAAAACAACTACTAATATTGGCATTTACGAGTAAAATGATTCTTGAGTAACAATGGAGTAGATTTTTCCTGAACTTAACTAAGAAGAAGTAAGAAACACTACTACTCTTTTTCTCAAAAGTTCTTTGCTGGATAAAAATCTTACTGGTTGAATTTGAGGCTTAAATGAGATGCCTGTCCAGGTATTTTGAAATGTATTCATTTCAGGAGCCAAAACTGGGGGCTTGGCTCAGGACACTCATTATATAAACGGGACCACATACAAGAGGAGGCAATTTTATGTATTGTTCATAAATATCTAAGTGCTATAAACATTCTGATCAGTTTTAAATTTCTCTTCTAGTAATTAGTTCTCAGACATCCTCCTCCCCGCAAGATCGCCTCCATAAGGGCAGATTGTTCCCCCAAAGACCACATTAGAACTCTATAATTTCCCTTCTTGTAATGGTAATTAAAGTGATAAGGACATCTCTTTTTTCACCCTGAAGAAAAGGCTGGATTGCAAACCAAAGGAACAACTCCTGTTGATGGTGCAAGTGGTGTAAAGAATTCCTTGGGGTGAGTCTAGCCAGGTCCCCATGCTTCTCTGTTTTCTCCCCTCTCTCCATAGAAACTGGACACTGAGCTGGAATTGAGCCTCAATTAAAAAAAAAAAAAAGGCAGAGGTAGTTCAAGGTCAGGTAAGCACAGAGCTCTGTCATAAATAGAATAACACTGTACATATATCTATATTTCAAGAATGTGTCAGCAGTAACCTTTTAGTCATTTCTTCTTCTTTTTTTTTTTCCCTAGAGACAGAGTCTTACTTTATCACCCTCGGTAGAGTGTGGTGGCGTCACACAGCTCACAGCAACCTCCAGCTCCTGGGCCCAGGCGATTCTCTTGCCTCAGCCTCCCGAGTAGCTGGGACTACAGGCACCCACCACAATGCCGGCTATTTTTTTCTTGCAGTTTGGCCAGGGCCGGGTTTGAACCCACCACCCTTGGTATATGGGGCTGGCACCCTACCCACTGAGTACAGGTGCTGCCCTCTATTTTATTTTTTTAATTTAAAGGCTAGATGAGGGGATGTTTTGATAATTTCTAGATTTTTTTTTAAATAATGATAAGGAGCATTTATATGCTGACCAGAACTGCAGAAAGCCAACCTAGTGAAGGAGAGGGGTAAATTATTAGTGAGTCTCAGGGAATTTGTCAAGGAGACAGAGTGAGAGCATAGGAGGCGAGCACATTCTGCTGGTATGTCCTGTTCATAGTTAGATATTGTTACATTAGGTTAAAAATGCTGAAGTAGCCTATGTATCTGAAAAGGCAATACAGGTGGAATATCCCTTAGCTGAAACGTTTGGGACCAGAAGTGTTCAGGACTTAGGACTGTTTTTAGATGTTGGCGTATTTACACACACATGATGAGAGATCTTGGGGATGGTATCCATGTCTAAACATGACATTCACTTATGTGTCCTATATATGTCATGCACACAGCCTGAACGTAATTTTACACGACATTTGAAACAATTTTGTGCATGAAACAAAGTTTGTGTACATGACGTCAGGTGTGGAATTTTTTCCCTTGGGGTGTCATACTGGTGCTCAAAAAGTTTTAGATTTGGGAGTATTTTGGGTTTTTGGATTTTTTTAGGGATGCTCTGTGCGTCTAGCAGAATTTTAAGAATAACTCTTATGTGTTAAGCATTTTGGTCAGTACCACGTTAGCGTACATAATAAACATGCCTTTCTTGGTAGTCTCTGATCACCTTGAGAACAGAAATTGTTTCTTATCAGGAGAGCTGGGCCAAAGAATAGCTCCTCCGATGAATGGCAGGTGACATGTGGCCGTGCTCAGGCCAATACTCTTGCATTTAAGACATCTTTCTGTATTAATATTGTTTTTCTTGAATTTATTTCTCCATAAAATTTAAAAACTTTCTATCGTCTATATTAGTCTCTTCTCTCCCCCATAATTTATACTATCTATTTTCCTAGCATAGTTTTTCCAAAAATAGGATTACTAGGCCAAATGAGTAGGCCCCTTTTGTTCCCTTTTCAATCTTTTAATAGCGTTAGTGAGGTAAAATCTGCAAACATAAAAGTTACCCATTTTAAGTGGACAATCCAATGATATTGGATAAATTTACAGAATTATGCAATCATTACTGCAACCCAGTTTTAGAACATTTCCATCAGCTCAAAAATATCCTTAATGCCCATTTATAGTCAGTCCCCGCTCCCCACCCCCAGGTATCCACTAATGTACTTTCTGTTCTGTTGTGTCCAGGCTGGCTAGCTTGCTTATTTATTTATTTATTTGATGAAGTCTTCCCGTTGTTGATCCTCATTGCAGAGGCAGCCTCTAATTCCTGTGTTCAAGCGATCCTACTGTTTTAGCCTCCCAAATAGCTAGGACTTATAGGCATGTGCCACAAGGCTCAACTAACTTTAAATTTTTTTGTAGAAACGGGGTCTCACTCTGTTACCTAGGCTGGTCTCGAGCTCCTGGGCTCAAGCAATTCTCCTGCCTTGGCCTTCTAAAGCGCAAGGATTATAGGCTGAGCCACTGAACCCAGCCAGGTCCTTTTAAAACAATTTATTAAGTGTTTTACCTAGGCAATGATATTCACTTGGTTTGGACATCCAAAAGTTCGAAAAGCATTCAGTAAAGTATCTCTTGTCTCTAAATCATACTGCCAAGTTTCTATCCTTCCTGCCCAGGTAACCATGGTTTATCCTAACAGAGAACATTTTTTATAATGCATGTCTATATGCTTAAAAATTTATATATTTTAAATATAGAAACATATACAAAATAATATAACAAAAACCTAAATACATCTATGTCCACCACCAGCTTTAATGGAGTATTGCATTTTGCCTTCTTTGCATTTTTTTTTTTTTCCAGTTTTTGGCCAGGGCAGGGTTTGAACCTGCCACCTCTGGCATATGGGATCGGCACCTTACTCCTTTGAGCTACAGATGCCGCCCCTTTGCATTTTTTTTAAGGACTAAAATCTGTTGGTATAGTGAAACTCCATCAATACCATCTACCAGCTCGTTCACTCAGTCACCTCCTGGCTTCACTGCCTGGATATAACTACTCCTCTGAATCTTGTGTTTATCATTCACTGGGACTGCCCATCACGAGGTGCCTGGATGGCCACCTTGAACTCTCATAAGCATATTTAATCTTTACCTTTTTAATCTTTACATTATACAGTCCCTGCCATTCTATAACTTGCCTTTATTGCTTAATGTTGTTTTGAGATTAAACTATTTTTACACATGTAACTGTAGTTCATTCATTTTAGCTAAAGTACAGTATTCTACAATAAACATTTTTACATGTCTCCTTGGCACATGTACTCACACTTTTTTTTTTTTGGAGACAGAGCTCAAGCTGTCGCCCTGGGTAGAGTGCTGTGGAATCACAGCTCACAACCACCTCCAACTCCTTGGCTCAAGTGATTCTCCTGCCTCTGCCTCCCAAGTAGCTGGGACTACAGGTGCCTGCCACAACACCTGGCTATTTTTTGGTTGCAGCTGTCATTGTTGTTTGGCAGGCCCAGGGCTAGATTCGAACCAGCCAGCTCAGGTGTATGTGGTTGGTGCCTTAGCCACTTGAACCACAGGTGCCAAGCCTGTATTTGCACTTCTTTAGTGTATATACCTAAGAGTAGAATTACTCAGTCATAGGCTACGGATGTGATTTTATTTGATGGTGCCAATATCCCCTGCAGTGACTGTAACTGATTTACTCTCCCAACACTGATGTATCAGAGTTTTTTTTTTTCTTGAGACAGAGCCTCAAGCTGTCCCCCTGGGTAGAGTGCTATGGCATCACAGCTCACAGCAACCTCCAACTCCTGGGCTCAAGCGAGTCTCCTGCCTCAGCCTCCCAAGTAGCTGGGACCACAGGCGCCCACCACAATGCCTGGCCATTTTTTGGTTGCAGCCATCATTGTTGTTTGGCAGGTCCAGGCTGGGGATTCGAACCTGCCACCTTAGGTGTATGTGGCTGGTGCCTTAGCTGCTTGAGCCACAGGCGCCGAGCCCAGAGTTCTTATTATTCCACTTCCTCAGTAATTCTGCAGCATCAGCCTTTAATATCCAGGCAGTCTTCAAATTGCAGTTCACATATGCATAAAATTCAGTACTTGCAAAGGAAAGACAGTCTGAATGCAAAGTGGATGAGTGTGAAAAGATACATCTAACTGTGGGAAAAAAAGGATACATCTAACTGTGGTATTAATTCCCATATCTACTTCTACCAGTTAGGTAGGTTATGCATATTTTCATATATACTTATCAAACACTTCAGTTTTTCTTCTCTAAATTGCCTTAACATTCTTTACCCATTTTTGTATTAGATTGTTAATCTTTTTCTTATTAATTTGTGTTACATTCTTCATCTATTCTGGATACAAATCCTTTTTGCTCATCTGCACTGCAAGTGTCTTTCTTCAATCCATGGCTTATCTTTTAATTTTGTATCTGATGTTTTCTTTTAAACACATGATTTTAATTTTAATGGGGTTAGATTGACCAGTTCTTTTCTTTATAGTTTGTGTCTTTTTTTTTTTTGTCTCAAAAAAAAAAAAAAAGCGTGAGTACATGTGCCAAGGAGACATGTAAAAATGTTTATCACCCTGTGTAGGGTGCTGTGGCATCATAGCTCACAGCAACCTCCAACTCATTGGCTTAGGCAATTCTCTTGCATCAGCATCCCCCCGAGTAGCTGAGGCTACAGGTGCCCACCACAATGCCAGGCTATTTTTTGTTACAGTTTGGTCAGGGCTGGGTTCGAACCTGCCACCCTTGGTATAGGGGGCTGGTGCCCTACCCACTGAGCCACAGGCGGCACCCTATAATTTGTGCTTTTGATTCTAATTTCTTTCCTACTGAGGCCATAAAGTTTTTCTTCTATATGTTATTCTCCAAGTTGAAAAGTATTTCTTTTTATAATTAGGACTTAACTTTCAGGCATAATGTGAAGTAGGAATTTAGCATATTTTTTTTCCTTGAGGATAGTCAAGGAACTGTCCTAAGATACATTTCCATGTAAGCATCCATCTATTTCCGGGCTTGCTAGTCTGTTTCATTAGTCTATTTCTGTATACTTCCAACAGTAGAACCTTTTACAGTGACTCAATATAAGGTATTTATGTCTCGTCATCTGGTTCATCTTTTCAAATTGTTTCAGCAAGCCATTCTTCATTAGAAATCCTTTTGAGATTTTGAGCTGAATTTCACATAACATTTAATTTCATGTTAAATAAATGGAACAGTTGATAGTGACATCTTTCTGTCCATTTATTTATATCTCTTTTGAGTTCTTCATGAATATCTCCCACTTCTGTTGTTTAGTTTTTTCCCCTAGGTACATTACAGTTTTGTTGCTATTTTAATCTTATTTTCTATTACATTTTCTCAAACCTATTTGTGGTGTAAAGAAATGTAATCCAAACATCCTGCTGCATGTTTCTTTAGCTTTATAGTTTGTTGAATCTCTTGGATTTTATACAAAGGCAATCTTTTTGTTGGCAAATAAAGAGATTTTTGTCTCTTCCTTTTTCACCTTAATAGCTCTCAATTATTTCTCAATTATTTTTCCTATCTTATCACACAGGTTAAAAGCTTTAATGCATTATTGAACAGAAGCAATGATGGAAGGAATTCTCTTGTTTCTAATGTTGATGGTAACTCTTCTAAAGTTTCAAGTAAAGTATGACTTTTGCTGTAGGATTTTGATAGATGCCCTTAACTTAGTTATAGAATGGAGTATAGTTTCTCTAATTATTTTCTTTTCTTTTTGTTTTTTTTTTTTTGTGACAGAGCCTCAAGCTGTCCCCCTGGGTAGAGTGCTGTGGCATTACAGCTCACAGCAACCTCCAACTCCTGGGCTCAAGCGAGTCTCCTGCCTCCACCTCCCAAGTAGCTGGGACCACAACGCCCGGCTACTTTTTTTTTG